>BLSH010193653.1:2884639-2904375 GCA_018402905.1 Glandirana rugosa | reverse complement strand
ACAAATGTAAGGAACACTATCGTTATTTTCACTAGTCTAAAAAAAAAAAAAATCCTTGTCACGATTTTTATTTATTTATTTACTTTAATGAATTTAAAAAAAAAAATCTGATCACTTTTATTGCTATCACAAGGAATGTAAACATCCCTTGTGATAGTAATATATGGTGACAGGTACTCTTTTTGGAGGGCCGGGGGACCCCCCATCCCTCCTTTACACTTCACAGTATTCAGATCGCCAAAAACGGCGATTCTGAATACTGTCGTTTTTTTAAATTTGCCGCCGTTAGCCGCCGTGTAAACCGGAAGTGACGTTGTGACGTCGCTTCCGGAATTTGCCGAAGGAGACCCGATCGGAGCCGATTACGGCTTTGATCAGGTCTCCTTCCAGCGGGCGGACGTGCCGGATCGTCGCTCCGGTCTCCCGGTGGGACGGGAGGCCGAAGAAGAGCGGCGGAAGGCGGCGGGAGGGGGGGCGTCCCCTCCCGCCTCCTGGGGTAACGACCGAGCGGCTCCCGAGCCGGATCGGTCGTTACCCCTGGATAGCCGACCGTCCGCTCTAAAAAATGATACCGGGATATAGCCTGCAGGTGCAGGCTATGTCCCAGTACAGCCGCTCAAACCCGACCGCCGCCTATTTACGGCGCTGGTCGGGAAGGTGTTAAAGGACATGTGCCCTCCATCGGGATGGTGGTCGCCTTAATCAGGCGGGACATGGGGGGGGGGATCAGCCACGGGGGGGTGATGCCCACTTCTTCAATAATTTATCCTCAAAAGGATAACGCACAGCGAAACGTTTCGGAGTGGAGAGGGAGTTCTGAGGCCGAGCCCAATCCTTATAAACAAACTTATCCAGAAAGTCCACATACAGGAAGACCTTAGCCGCAGAGCCAGGTCTATATGATCCGAAGGGGACGGGCACCCTCCGAGAGGGTCCCGCTGCTTCTTCCAATTGCAGGGTCTCACGCACTGAGGTGATCAGAGCATTTACTAGAGCCTTCTTGTGTGCAGCAGCGGACGCTTCAGACTCATCCCCGCTATCAGGAGCGTCAGGGATCTCGCCATCCGACGGCTCAAGGGGGGTCCCCAGAGCGGCAAAGCCCCCCTCAGGGTCCGAGTCCTCCCTCGAGGAAGGGGGGGGCAAGGGGCGTCCCTGTGGTTCCACAGCCACTCTACCCGAGAGATTAACGTCTCCAGGACCGTCGACATTGCATCTACAAGGGACAGGGTCCCTGAAGTGCTGGCTGTAGGCACCGAGAGGTCCGGTGGGGAAGCACCCGCATCGGCTGCCATTTTTGTCACCCACCCTGGCAGCACCAAAAAATTGGCCTAATTGCCAGGAGATCACTGCACCCCCCACCCCACAGCTGAGCAAGACTGGGCACAAGGGACACCCCGAAAGGACTCACCACCCGACCCGGAGAGGAGCTGCCTGCTGCTGCTGTCCACTGCTGCCGCTGCCTTCGCCCACCTCCTGCTTCCCCACCGCTGCTGTGCTCAGAGCCGCTGTTGCCCAGGGAGATTCACTCCGTGCTGGGGGGTAAACCGGCGTCAAAAAGCGGCCAGGACCACCCCTTAGCAAACACAGGCCGCTCCACGGTTCCATGTGCAGAGGCTTCAGGAAAATGGCTGCCGTGCACACTAGAGGCCAAAACCCATGTAAATAGCGCCGCGGCTACACCAAAATGACCGCCGCCGCTCCCCAGGCTCTGAAATGCGGCTGGCTACAAGAAAATGGCGGCCGGACGCTGGCAACATGGCTGCCAATGAACCGACCGCCGAGCACGAGGCAAGGAGGGGGGACCAGCTAGGCCCTACACACACCCTGGAAACCCCGGGGAGGGGAAGGGGGGGTGCGGCAGCGGGGTACCGGAGGGGTAGGGGAGGGGGCACGGGTGAGGGAGGGGGGGCCACCCACTACCCTAACACCCCGGAGGGAGGACCCGCCAGCTCCCCCCCAGACCCCCGAGGGGGAGGGGGGGGGAAGTACTTACCCCATCTAGTCGGGCAGTGCAGGGGATCCCACCCGAGACAGCTTTCACGCTCCCGGCTAGGCCGGAGAGAGCTGTCGGCCCCGGGCGCAATGTGTGCGACGGCGGGGCATTTAACCCGCGGGGCCACCCCATCCGGATCAGGGCCTGTCGCGGTCAACCCAGCGCGAAGCTACAGTCTAGCGCGTGATGGCCAGCTGGGGACACTACCTGGATCCAAGCCTGTCACCCAGCGTGGCTGCTTGATTGTAGTCTTCATCTGTGAGGCTGCCCCAGGACAACCAAAGTGGACCCAGAGAGGTACCACAGATCCCAACAGGGAGCCTAGGTCTAACTCCTTGCACTAGGCAGAAAAAACTGGGTGGTGGGGTTATCTGCCAGTGGGGACTGCCCCCTGGGAGGGTCTGTGTCTGGTGCTGTTCTTTTTTTTGCTGTTAGAACTGCCTGTTATGGGTAGTATAACCCACTTAATCCAATGAGTCACTGTGCCTGTCAACGAACGAAAGAGAAACATATTTTTAAAATGTAAGCAGTGTAAGTACCTGTACATTTGACTTGGTATCAGTCTCTTGTAAACCCCAATACAGCAGAGCTCAGACTAGGAGAGTAAGAACAAAGACAAGGAATCACTTGGTTTTACTGCAGTGCGTATGTGCTAACAAGAAGGGGAAAGCAGAGCGACAGAAAGATGAACCCATCAGTCTGCTGCTTCCACGTCGCTGTCTCAGGTTAGGTTAGACAATTGTGGGCACACACAAAATACATTCAGCTGCCATTGTGCCCTTGCTGGGTGTCTCTATACCCTCCAGGCACAACTGCCCTTAATCTATCCACTGCTATATACAGTCTGTGCTCCAATTTGGGAGACTCTCAAAATTCTAGCGTTAGGATCGCAGTATACTGGGGTGCCTGGACATGTCCACTGCGGCTTACATATATGTTTGCAAATATGTGTGACTAAACCTCTTGTTTTTAACGTGAACTGTTAGACAGGGTCAATTTGGTTTTGTTGCAGGCTGGTTGGTAAGCGAGCTGGGAATTTTTGTTTGTTTTTGACTAGGGTAAACAAGACCTGTAAATGTTACTGAACGGTAGCAGAGAAAAATCAGTTCTTCTGTTCTGTCAGGCAAGACTATTTGTGGCAGAGCTGTGGAAATCTCAGGACTGAATGGACAGAAATAGAACTTTGGCAAGTAAAAAAGCTCCCATTTACTGTATGTGTATTTAGCTATCTCTCTGGGGCTCAGCTTTAACTGTAAGAAACAGAAGTGACCTGGATAGATTGATAGAACCGTTAAACAGATTTACAAATTCTTTGGCAGATCAGACAGTTCACAAATACAGTATGTATTTCAACTTTTGTTTTAGCTTTTTGCTGGGAGTTCAACTTTAAACATTTTTATACGTTTTCTAGGGCAGTGTTTCTCCACAGGGGTGCCGTGGCAAATTGGGGTGCCATTTGGGTTCCCCTGGATGCTGTGGGCATAAAGCTCAGTTTGGCCTGGGTCAGAGATGGATGTGATGGGGGGACCTCTGATGTAAAGTTCATTTCATCAAGGTGGTTCTGTGCATTGTTCTGTGCTCAGGTTATCCACTGATAAGTAACATTTACATTTGTTAAAACTTAAACTGGGGTCTGCATATTTTTAAAGGGTGCAGTGACTAAAAAAAAGGTTGAGATGGTTGAGAACACTGGTCTAGGCTAACGAGGTCAGGATGGGGAAATCCTTTTAGACCCCTTTCACATGGGCTTTCTGATCAGGTCCGCCTGTCAGTTTTTCAGGCAGACCTGATCAGACGCTCCATTCACCTCTATGGGGCAGCAGATGTCAGCGGTGACATGTCGACTGACACTGCTGCTATCCAATCCGTTCTTGTAAGTGAAATCCAGATGGATGGTGGCCCTATTTTCCATTCGTCTGGCAGATGAGATGGAAATGGACAGTCGGTCTGTTCTCATCTGATCTCCCCATACAGGAGAGCAGGGATCAGTGGATCGATCCCCTGCTGAGGAAAGCAGAGTCCAGTGGCGGCTGGGAAATTTTAGGATGGGGGGGGGGGTGCCAGACCCCGCCCTTCCTTATTACCCCTCCCACTTCTCATAATCCCCACCCCTTATAGTTTTCGCCCATTGTGTCAGGAGTATACAGCCCAGCATCACCAGATAGGGTATACAGCATCACAGATAGGGTATACAGGGTATATTCCCCCACAGTTTACTGCCCTTTTGTATCATTTAACCCTCCCTCCTAGATTGTAAGCTCTAACGAGCAGGGCCCTCTGATTCCTCCTGTATTGAATTGTATTGTAATTGTACTGTCTACCCTAATATTGTAAAGCACTATGCAAACTGTCGGCGCTATATAAATCCTGTATAATAAATAATAATATACAGCATCACCAGATAGGAGTATACAGAGCCACCAGATAGGAGTATACAGAGCTAACAGATAAGAGTGTACAGAGCCCCAGATAGGGTATACAGAGCCACCAGATAGCAGTATACAGAGTCACAAGATAGGAGTATACAGAGCCACCAGATAGCAGTATACAGAGTCACCAGATAGGAGTATACATAGCTACCAGATAGCAGTATGCAGAGCCCCAGATAGGAGTATACAGAGCCACCAGATATGAGTATACAGAAACACCAAATAGCAGTATACAGAGTCACCAAATAGGAGTATACATAGCCATCAGATAGCAGTATACAGAGCTCCAGATAGGAGTATTCAGAGTCACCAGATAGTAGTATACAGAGTCACCAGATAGTAGTATACAGAGCCACCAGATATCAGTATACAGAGCCACCAGATATCAGTATACAGAGTCACCAGATAGGAGTATACATAGCCACCAAATAGCAGTATACAGAGCCATCAGATAGCAGTATACATGAGTCACCAGATAGGGGTATACAGAGCCACCAGATAGCAGTATACAGAGTTACCAAATAGAAGTATACATAGCAACCAGAAAGCAGTATACAGAGCTCCGGATAGGAGTATACAGAGTCACCAGATAGTAGTATACAGAGTCACCAGATAGTATACAGAGCCACCAGATAGGAGTATACAGAGCCACCAGATAGGAGTATACAGAGTCACCAGATAGTAGTATACAGAGCCACCAGATAGGAGTATACAGAGCCACCAGATAGCAGTATACAGAGCCACCAGATAGGAGCATACAGAGCCATCAGATAGCAGTATACACGAGTCACCAGATAGGGGTATACAGAGCCACCAGATAGCAGTATACAGAGTCACCAGATAGGAGTATACAGAGCCATCATATAGGAGTATACAGAGCCACAATATAGGAGTATACAGAGTCACCAGATAGGAGTATACAGAGTCACCAGATAGGAGTATACAGAGCCACCAGATAGCCGTATACATAGCACCAGATAGGGGTATATATAGCGCCAAATAGGAGTATACATAGCACCAGATAGGGGTATACATAGCGCCAGATAGTGGTATACAGAGCACCAGATAGGAGTATACATAGCACCAGATAGGAGTATACAGAGCACCAGATAGGGGTATACATAGCACCAGATAGCGGTATACAGAGCCACCAGATAGGAGTATACAGAGCACCAGACAGCAGTATACAGAGCACCAGATAGCAGTATACAGAGCACCAGATAGGAGTATACAGAGCACCAGACAGGGGTATACATAGCACCAGATAGGTGTACACATAGCACCAGATAGGGTATACACAGCACCAGATAGGGATATACATAGCATAGGAGTACACATAGCACCAGATAGCAGTATACAGAGCCACCAGATAGGAGTGTACAGAGCACCAGATAGGAGCATACAGAGCCATCAGATAGCAGTATACAGAGTCACCAGATAGGGGAATACAGAGCCACCAGATAGCAGTATACAGAGTCACCAGATAGCAATATACAGAGTCACCAGATAGGAGTATACAGAGCCATCATATAGGAGTATACAGAGGCACAATATAGAAGTTTACAGAGTCACCAGATAGGAGCATACAGAGCCACCAGATAGGAGTATACATAGCACCAGATAGGAGTATACAGAGCACCAGATAGCAGTATACATAGCACCAGATAGCAGTATACATAGCACCAGATAGGAGTATACAGAGCACCAGACAGGGGTATACATAGCACCAGATAGGTGTACACATAGCACCAGATAGGGTATACACAGCACCAGATAGGGATATACATAGCATAGGAGTACACATAGCACCAGATAGCAGTATACAGAGCCACCAAATGGGAGTATACAGAGCACCAGATAGCAGTATACATAGCACCAGATAGGGGTATACATAGCACCAGATAGGGGTATACATAGCACCAGATAGCAGTATACAGAGCCACCAGATAGGAGTATACAAAACACCAGAAAGGAGTATACATAGCACCAGATAGGAGTATACATAGCACCAGATAGAAGTATACAGAGCACCAGATAGCAGTATACATAGCCACCAGATAGGGGTATACATAGCACCAGATAGGAGTTTACATAGCCACCAGATAGCAGTATACAGAGCCACCAGATAGGAGCATACAGAGCCATCAGATAGCAGTATACAGAGTCGCCAGATAGGGGTATACAGAGCCACCAGATAGCAGTATACAGAGTCACCAGATAGCAATATACAGAGTCACCAGATAGGAGTATACAGAGCCATCATATAGGAGTAAACAGAGCCACAATATAGGAGTATACAGAGTCACCAGATAGGAGCATACAAAGCCACCAGATAGGAGTATACATAGCACCAGATAGGAGTATACAGAGCACCAGATAGCAGTATACATAGCACCAGATAGCAGTATACATAGCACCAGATAGGAGTATACAGAGCACCAGACAGGGGTATACATAGCACCAGATAGGTGTACACATAGCACCAGATAGGGTATACACAGCACCAGATAGGGATATACATAGCATAGGAGTACACATAGCACCAGATAGCAGTATACAGAGCCACCAAATGGGAGTATACAGAGCACCAGATAGCAGTATACATAGCACCAGATAGGGGTATACATAGCACCAGATAGGGGTATACATAGCACCAGATAGCAGTATACAGAGCCACCAGATAGGAGTATACAAAACACCAGAAAGGAGTATACATAGCACCAGATAGGAGTATACATAGCACCAGATAGAAGTATACAGAGCACCAGATAGCAGTATACAGAGCCACCAGATAGGAGCATACAGAGCCATCAGATAGCAGTATACAGAGTCGCCAGATAGGGGTATACAGAGCCACCAGATAGCAGTATACAGAGTCACCAGATAGCAATATACAGAGTCACCAGATAGGAGTATACAGAGCCATCATATAGGAGTAAACAGAGCCACAATATAGGAGTATACAGAGTCACCAGATAGGAGTATACAGAGTCACCAGATAGGAGCATGCAGAGCCACCAGATAGGAGTATACATAGCACCAGATAGGAGTATACATAGCACCAGATAGAAGTACACAGAGCACCAGATAGGGGTATACATAGCACCAGATAGGAGTATACATAGCACCAGATAGGGGTATTCATAGCACCAGATAGGAGTATACAGAGCCCCAGATACTGACCCTTAAGCATGACCTCCTTGCAAGCCGTTGTGGATGGTCTGCGCGGGAGTCAGGACTGAAACCCGACGGAGTGCTGCGCCTGCGTGAGTAATCACGCGGCCAGCACATTCGCCACAGTCCCACCCCCACCCACCTCATCCAATGACAGTCAGTCACTGGCTTAGGGCAGCCAATTAGACTATGTGTGTGCACCTGTTCAGCACACATATATAGTCTTTTATGATTGACCAATCGGCTCTCTAGTTGCTGCCAGCAGACAGCAAGGAGCCGAGAAAAAAAAAAAAGTCAATATACCAGTGCCTGCTGTAGGAGGTTGGGCTGACTTTTTTCTTCTTGTCAGGGGGGGGAGGCGGCACCCAAGCGCCCCTTATTGACCGGCCGCCGCTGGCGGAGTCCATCAGGCGGATCGCCCGTGTGAAAGGGCCCTTACACTAGAAGTCTACTTTAAACAGACATCTGCAAATAGCAATCAACGAAAGAAGAAAAACATAAAAGGAAATATTTTTATTGAATTTACAAGACGCACAAAAAGCCATGTTTTAGTTCTCATTGCATCAGAATGTATCACTGCCAAAACCAGCATTTTTCAGAGCGCTAGTTGAATGAGATTCACCAATCAAATTAATCTAATCATTGTAGATTTCCAGATGTGCTCACAGCATGCTGTTTATCTTAATGTGTCCTCACTCATTCTGTGTGATAAACCAGCAGAGAATGAGGAAAAAGCGGGAAGCTGGCAGCTTGTCCCAGGAAACACTCACTGCTGGTCTTCAAAGAACCCATAAAAGTGTTGCCATGTGTGTCTGAAATAAAAGCAGCTCACTACAGATGATAAATAATAGTCCATCAAAAAATCTGGATAACTTTTATCTGCTAAACCATAGACCATATGTTGCCTTTAAATGACCAAATATTATAAAACACCTTTTCACGTGTAGAAATATTATACATTAAAGCGGAAGTAAACCTCTAGACTAACTTCAAAACGTTTCCATACTTTGCAACTATGCACAGCATAATGAACATTATGGCTGACTTACCTAGCAAAGTGATCACCTCCAGTGCTGTAACGTCAATGCTACCCTCCATTAGAGCTGCACGATTCTGGCCAAAATGAGAATCACAATTTTTTTGCTCAGAATAAAGATCACGATTCTCTCGGCGTAACGTCATCTTTCATATTGTACAAAAAAATTAGGCTAACTTCACTATTTAGGTTTTTTTTTTTGAAAGTGTAATTTTTCCCCAAAAATTGCGTTTGAAAGACTGCTGCACAAATACCGCGTGACATAAAATATTGCAACGATCACCATTTTATTTTCTAGGGCTGCCTTTTTCAAGCTTTTCAAAACTGAGGAACCCTTGAAATAATTCTCCGGTCTCGGGGAACCCCCTGCTAAAAATTAAAAATCTACAACTCATGATACATTAGTGTGATGGTCAATGGGAAGAACGCTCCTTACACTTGTGGTCATTGGGAAGAATTACTCCTTACAGATAGCTAAAAAAGATCAATGGTATCATTGGGAATTTATCTGAGAGGTAGAAATTGACCATTGCTCAGGGAACCCCTAGCAACCTCTGGAGGAACCCTGGTTGAGAAACCCTGCTCTGGGGTCTCTGCTAAAAAATATATATATAATATTTGGGGGTTCTAAGTAGTTATCTAGCAAAAAAATAATGATTTTAGCTTGAAATCAACAAGTTCCAGAAAAAGGTTTGATGTTTACGTGGTTAAACTGACCTAATTTTACAGACGTCCTTTGATCTAGACAGATCTAGAAAAATGTTTTTAAACTTGGCAGACTGCCCGGAGTGTTTTGAAACTGGCAGACTGCCCAGAATGTTTTGAAACTGGCAAACTGCCCAGAATGGCTCTGCACTTGTCACTTGAATGTGAGATCGTCAGAGGAGTTGAATCGAGATTCTGACCTTTTAACGATTAATCGTGCAGCTCTACCCTCCATCACTGGTTCTTCCATCTTCTCCTGGTTTTCTTCTGAGGTTTGGGTCTTCGGCCTACTGATTGGCTGGGGCAGTAAGACAGTAAGACATTACTACTATGCATGTGCACAGGAGTTATGTCATCCCGGTACAGAATTGTGCTGAAATTGTACATTGAGCTGCACATACATTATATTACCAAAATTTCAATATTGAATTGGCCCACCTTTTGCAGCTATAACAGCTTCAACTCTTCTGGGAAGGCTGTCCACAAGGTTTAGGAGTGTCTATGGTAATGTTTGGCCATTCTTCCAGAAGTGCATTTGTGAGGTCAGGCACTGATGTGGGACGAGAATGCCTGGCTCGCAGTCTGCCCTCTAATTCATCCCAAAGTTGTTCTATCCAGACTCTATGCAGGCCAGTCATGTTCCTGCACCCTAAACTCGCTCATCCATATCTTTATGGACCTTGCTTTGTGCAGTGGTGCGCAGTCATGTTGGAACAGGAAAGGGCCATCCCCAAATTGTTCCCACAAGGTTGGAAGCATGAAATTGTCCAAAATGTTTTTGTTTGCTGACGCCTTAAGAGTTCTCTTCAGTAGAACTAAGGGGGGCCAAGCCCAACCCCTGAAAAATAACCCCACGCCATAATCCCCCCTTCACCAAATGATTTGGACCAGTGCACAAAGCTAGGTACATAAAGACATGGATGAGTGAGTTTGGGGTGGAGGAACTTAACTGGCCGGCACAGAGTCCTGACCTCAACCCAAAAGAACACCTTTGGGATGAATTGGAGCACAGACTGCGAGCCAGGCCTTCTCATACAATATCAGTGGCTGACCTCACAAATGCGCTTCTGGAAGAATGGTCAAACATTCCCATAGACACTCCTAAACCTTGTGGACAGCCTTCCCAGAAGAGTTGAAGCTGTTATAGCTGCAAAGGGTGGGCCAACTCAATATTGAACCCTACGGACTAAGACTGGGATGCCATTAAAGTTCATGTGCGTGTAGAGGCAGGCGTCCCAATGCTTTTGGTAATGTAGTGTATGTGGCTCAGTGTACACTTATAGAAAATAGTGCTTACAGGCAGGTAGAAGCATCTTTGAAATATAATACACACATAAAAGCCTAGCAATGAGAACATTAAAAAAGATTTAATTTCCACTGTTAATATCATGGCCCTCCTAATACATCAGGGACTCTCCCCCATAAGTATATTGTCACAGTCATTTATAACAAAGTTAGTAAATATATTTAATTTACCCCTGGATTCCACCCCTAGTGCCTAGGCCAGGAATGCTGGGTGATCAAAATCTTGCGTGATGACCCTCTGGCACAGATTCAGAATGGACATGGTCCATGTCTTCAAGTGAAATTAGGGCTACTAGACATTCACCAGGATCTCACCAGGAGAATAGTGATCATCATTGCCTAGGCACCAGAGATGGAAGTCAGGGGAGAGGCAAGTATATTAATTAACTTTCTTCCCCCCCCCCCCCCTCCCACAGATTTTTTTTTCCTGCAGATTAATGCAGCATTTAAGCAAGGAGGGGGCTCGATAAATAAGCAAATGTCCAAAGTCTGCTTCATGGACTAGAAAAAAAATTGACGAAACCAGTGCAGGCAGAAGAACAATTTTAATGAATAAAATAAATAATTGTTAAACATTATCACAATTCCGAGCACAAACAAATAAAACAAAGACAGTCACCTCATAAGATTTTATAATTATGTATTGGTCAAAATAGAATCAGGGAGGCGAGAACGCATCATTTTGTTAAAATGCATGGCTAGGAAATCCTCCCCGGAGTCCAGGCACATTAAAATTTCTTAGATGGCTCCCTGCTGTCATGGTAATGTAAGAGTGCCAGAGCACAAGACGGGTCTGAGCCTTGCTGCGTGCCGCCTCTCCTGCAGTGCCACATCAAAGAACATGAAATGGAAAGCGGCAGAGATGGCAAATGCAGAAAACACAAGAGGAAAAGGACATGAGATGGGAGAAAACAACAATAGAGACAGGCAGGAGTGCTAGATCACCATCTGTCATATATCAACAATCTATCTTGAGATAGTAATTTAATTTGAAGGTGCACAGGCACTCTGATCAAATATGCACAAACATGCATTCACTCTGTTATTTTAAGATACCTGAAGAGAGTTTTCAAAGTGTGTTCCTAATACAACTTAACACAAGTGTGTGGCTGCTGTAATATATGCAGGCATCTGCAACACAATCCAGAGCACTGCACCCCAAACCCATCCACTTGCTTGTGATACTAGCGAATCAATATTAACTATTGTCTTCAGACTTCTCCTCTTGGCCAATCAGGACAGGAGGTGGACCGGGTTGGCTGGGAGGAGAAGCCGAGGAAGCAGTGGAGGGGCGAGTGCGGATCTGGGGGGGGGGGGGGTGTGTGTTTGCCGCCCCCCCCAAAAAAAAGTTTAGCACCAGCCGCCACTGCATTTGGCTCCCGGTGATTTCAGCGAGGATCGAATTTGACATCTGGACCTGTTAGCCAAAGCTGCCTCAAACCAAACCTAGGTAAGTTTGACTCATTCCTTATTATAATGGCCACAAGATCTAAATATATTTATGTTGCAGCTAGAATCCGTGAGCTCTGGTCAAATCATTCTGTCTGCAGTAGGTTTATAGGGAGAGCAATTTATGAACCAGGGATCATGGTGGATTGTATCTACCTAGCCTCCGGTTCAGAGCTATTTAGAAAAAGAGGATACTCAATCTAAAAGAAATACAGCTGGCAGGACAACCAGCAACACAGAATAAACACTGGGAAGAAAATTACATCCATTCTGCAGACTCACTGGGGTTGATTTATTAAAGCTGGAGAGTGCAAAATCTGGTGCATCTCTACAGAGCTCTGTTATCTCTCGCCTTGACTATTGTAACTCCCTCCTCAATGGCCCTACCTCTCCGCAAGCTATCCCCTCTTCAGTCTATCATGAATGCTGCTGCCAGACTCATCCACCTTACCAACCGTTTAGTGGCTGCCACTCCTCTCTGCCAATCCCTCCACTGGCTTCTCATTGCCCAACGAATAAAATTCAAAACACTAACATACAAAGCCATTTACAACTCTGCCCCGAGCTACATCACCAAGCTTATCTCAAAATATCACCAAACCGCCCTCTCCACTCCTCCCAAGATCTCCTGCTCTCTAGCCCCCTTGTCTCCTCCTCCCATGCTCATGTCCAGGACACCTGCAGAGCCTCTCCCATCCTCTGGAACTCATTACCCCAATCTGTCCCGTTATCTCCTACTATGTCCACATTTAGGTGATCCCTGCAAACTCATCTCTTCAGGGAGGCCTATCCTGCCTTCAGCTAGCAACCAAATATTCTACCTCCCTCATCAGTTCATCCCTCACAGTTACTACCTTTTATTTCACCAGCCCCTTCCTATTAGATTGTAAGCTCGCAGGACCAGGGCCCTCCTAACCCTCTTGTATTGAATTGTATTGTTGCTGTATTGTCTAGCTTTATATTGTAAAGCGCTACTCAAACTGTTGACGCTATATACAGTGAATTCTGTACAGTATAATAATATTTAAATAGAAGCACAAAAGTTTTTCAATTTCTAATTATTAGTTTACTGTAGAATATGGAGGGTTTGTTAATGGAGTTCAACACCACGAGTTGACTGTATAATTGCCGTAGGTGTTGGGTTAATGTGTTGTAGTCATCTCTCTACTGGAGACAGACATACAAACCCACTGAATGATTCACCTTGCCACCATACTAATCTATAATATTAACTTTGGGAGGTGATGGCCTTTATGTACACTTGAATCCTTAAGCCCCGTACACACGGTCGTACGTCCGAACTGCCCAAATCGTATATTGGCTGACGTATGTTGCGTACTGACATGCACTAAGCGATCGTACAACCAAGCCGAACGTAGTGACGTGCTAGGAGCGTATGAAGAGGAAGTTCAGGTGAATGTGATTTGTGAATTAGAAACGTAGGTTTCCCAGAACGGACACTTCCGGGCGTTCCTGACTTCTGAGCTTGCGTGTTTTGCATGGTACAACTTGTTGGACCAACTTCTCTGCACACGCGATACAATGTACGACCGCTTGTTGGTACAACCAAAGTTTTCTAGTTTGCTCATCCAACTTCTGTTGTGCGACCGTCGTACATCGGCTGTTCTAATTGCACTTACTAGCGGATGATTGTACAACAAGCAGTCGTACGACCGTTTTCATACGACCGTCGCACCAAGTGTACGAGGCTTTACTCTGCATACCAAACATTCAAAAAGAGAAAGAAAAAAAAATCAGCAATAAAGCTTAAGTCCAGACATGGTCCCATTTCAATGTTTTAATATATTTCTAATTATCAATCATATGCAGCTACTCTCTTTTTTGCCTCTAGTTGATCAAACTGGAAAGCAAATTAGAATTTTTTTTTCTCTTTGTTACTAAAAGACCAGGAAATTTCTATTCCATTCCCTCTCCTGTATTTTAATGAATGCTATTGATAAAAGAAGCTTAACCTGAAATATAATACAAACCTATTTTTTAAAAGCAGGTCACTTGAAAGAAAAAAATATTTGATTGAGTTTCTAGTGAATGAAAGTCATTTTTTTGCGTTTGAAGATTTGCTTCCTAAATTGCTCTTATTCACTGAAGTACAAAAAGCTGTTTGTTCCAAAAAAATAATAGGTCATTCTCAGTCCCCCAAAGGTAAAGATTTCACCAGAGGCTGCAGCTATATATTCTTAACATGTAAAAACAATCAGCTGCTAAAATATTGTTGCTTTATCAAGCAACTGCTTAGCACGGCTTTTCCATTTTTTTTCTTTTAGGCTGCATGGAATAAATGTCACAAAATACTGCAATGGTGCAAATAAAAAAAAAAGTCATTCTTTCATAGACAAGCAGTCGCTGAGCTTCAATGATGTGACTTTTCCAAGGCTGGGACGATGTTTTCAGTCTACTGCAGGCATGCCATTTGCAAGCATCCAACACCAGATTCCACTGGACTTTCTACTTCTCAAGAGAGTGAAGATTTGTCCACTTATGGCTGCACTGGTAAGTATTAGATCCCTTTTACACTGAGACAGTTTTCAGGCATTTTAGCGCTAGAAATAGCACCTGTAAAGCTCCTAGAAAATGCCTCCCATTCAGTTCAATGTGCGTTTTCACACTGGGGCGGTGCGCTTGCAAGCAGCATCTTTGGGGTGGGTTTGGAGCGCTATGAATGGGTAGAGCTTAAAAGTGGTATGAAAGCACTGCAAAATGGGCCTTTTTTTTTTTTTTTTTTTTTTAAGGTCACGTTGTCACAATTTTTTGTTAATCCAATAAACCTCATTTCACTACTGAAATATTACTGTGTCCTTCAGTTATTTGATAGATCAAAATGAAACTGCTGATCCAAACACCCAAATATTTATAAATGACAATGATGGAAATTGTGTTCTATGCATTAAATGCGGTTTTGTAAATAAACCAGGGTTCCCATTTAACCTCCCTGGTGGTATGACTGAGTCTGGAATTTATTGCTGAAAGCGGTACAATTATTTTGCATGAAAATTTGGCGTTTTATATTGTAGGCCTGTAATTCTTAGGAATAACTCACTTAAATCTGTCCAAACAACAGTCTAGTAGACATCCCGGGTATGAAAAAGTTTGAAAAATTAAATCATAAATTATAATATAATAAATAACTAAAAATAATTATCAAAAATAATAATATAATAGTAATAAAATTTATTCAATAATGTAATCAAACCAAAAACGCAGAAATTTGCTCAGTTGCAGAATTGTCGCTGTCGTCACTTTCAGTTGCTGATGATAAATTTCCCCAAAAATCAGTATCACTCAATTCTGCAAATGATTCTTATTTACTATCGCTGTTTTCTAGCTGATCAAAAACCACTTTTGACGTAAAGGGACACTTTTTGGTTGCCATGGACATTCTCATGTTTCCAGGCAGAAAGAATGACATTTATTGTATAAAAGTGCATGCAGGGCTCTGGGCAAACCACTAGGGACAAAGGGGATGTGAAATGTTTTCATACAGTAATGTATCTATAAGATTACAGTGTACTGTATGTATAGTGTGTGTTTCACTTTTTGAATTTCCCGCCGGTCTCCGTCCCCGTGCGACGCAACGCTCGCAGGGAACGGAGCCCGGCACACAGAGGCATCGGAGCGGCGGACACAGCCCGCAGACACTGCGGGGGACATCGCTGGATCCAGGGGACAAGGTGAGTAACGCTGCCTGGATCCAGCGATGCAATCCTGAGTGTGGCTCGGGGTTACCACTCTTGGTACTGAAAATCCACCCCGAGCCACACTCGGGAATACCGCCAGGGAGGTTAAACTCAAAGACTTTCTTGGTGTTATTAATTGTATGGAAAATATTCTCCATAATCTTAATCTCTTCTATTCCTACCAATATTTGTGGAAAGGGTGCAAACATACATTTCCAATGGAGGGCAACTGTCCAATGTGTGGCATCAACAGGGGGATGTATATCTGGGACATTTTGAAGCAGTAAACAGTTAAGATGAGTTAATTTAATGTTTTTACCTGCAAGTCTACTGATTAGAGCTGCACAATTAATCGTATTAAAATCGCAATCTCGATCCACCCCCCCCCCCGCGATCTCCATCAGGCATTACCGTGATTTTTAGTGCAGTTAATGGAGTCTGACTTACGGGGCAACTCAGCGAGACTTGACTGTAATAAAAGTCAATGAAAGTCGTCTGAAGTCTTTTCTAAGTCGGAGCGTCCTGAGTCTCTGGGGAGACTGCCAAGTCTGGGCAGAGAGCCAAGTCACTGCTGATAAAAGACGCTAGAAGAGATACAATGTAATTACTTCAAAGGAAGGAACCAGTGTATAGAAGATGTTCAGTTTAACCATTTAAAGACTACATATTTTCTGATTTGCTGCTTACAAATAAAAATCCAGTATTTTGTGCTAGAAAATGACTTAGAACCCCCAAACATTATATATATTTTTTTAGCAGAGACCCTAGAAAATAAAATGGCGGTTGTTGCAATATTATATGTCACACATTATTTGCACAGCGGTCTTTCAAACGCAATTTTTTTGGAAAAATGACCCTTTCAAAAAACTAAACAGTGATGTTAGCCCAATTTTTTTGTGTATGTAAGATGTTATGCCGCGAGAATCGTGATCTTTATTCTAAGCAAAAAAATTGTGATTCTCATTTTGGCCAGAATCGTGCAGCTCTACTACTGATAAGGGAAAAGACTACTTTCTATGTGGGGGATAACCATTCACAGTCCCAAAATATGTGGAGGAAAGTCCCAGGAATAGGACATCCTCTATAGTAGTTTGGGGAAACCTCAGGGCAGATTACGTTTAAGTGAGAGGGTGTGTAATACCACCCGGTGAAAAGTTTCACTGCTGTTTCTCTTATTGTCAATGATTTCGTACATTTACGTAGATTGATCCACATAGAAAACCATTCTGGGAGGCTCAATTGGGTATCTATTTCAGTTTCCCATTTGAGGATATAGGGTAAGTTTTCTGTAGGGGCAGGGGCGTTGAGATCATTATACAGAATTGATACCTTCCCTCTTGGGTTCTTAAAACATATGTGTTCATAAGTAGTTAAAGACGAGCATGAGGGTTTGAGGTAGTGGCTTTCGTAGAAAGTTTGTATTTGAGAATAATTATACTGCTCTGAAATATGGGGCTAATTTTGATGCCTGAAATGTGTTAAAAGAAATAAATGTAATGCCGTTATAGAAGTCAGATAACTTAGTAAATATGTTATTCATCCACCATTGGAAATTGTCTGGGAAAAGATAGGCTGATTTAAGTCTAGGATCTCCCAGGAATGATGTTCCAGGTGAGGCAATAGATATTAAAGTCAAATCTTTTTTACATCTGTTCCAAAGTTTTAGAGAATGAGAAATGATAGCATTGCAAGATGAAATTAAACTCACTGCAATACCATTCAATCAGGGTAGACCTGGGAGATGGTATAAAGAGATAGAGATTTTCCCAAATAAAATCCAAGGTATTGTAGAATTGGGTATATTCCATTGCGCCATTTGAGTGAATCTACTAATGATATAATAAAACCATTTGAGGTAGACCTAGGCCTCCCGATCCATGAGATTGATATAAGTTTTTTTAGCATATCTAGGGGGCATGTTATTCCAAATAAATGTGTTAATAATGGATTGGATTTTAAGGCCTAATTTACACTGCTGCTGAGCTTTGAGGCATTTGGGTGTTTTTTCCAGCTGCCCCTGAACTTTCCTCTATGTTATCTTATAATTACATTTACACAGGGTCGTTTAAGGTAGTTTCCAGGCAGTTGAGTTTAAAGGCTTTTTTTGGAATGCAAAAAAATGGGTTCAGACGCCAGTTTAGAGGCATAAGAAACGCCAAACAGCTTGTAAACACTGCTAAACTCGCGTCTAGGACCGTTTCGTTTACAGGCATTTCCATTTAAAAAATAAATAATTTTTCTTTAAAAAGGATCCTAGACGCAAACGCTGTTAAACGCTGCATGCAAAACGTGTCAAAACGGACGTTTTAGACCTTGGCATCGAGCTGTCAAAATAAATCGTTCAGGGGAGGTTAACATAGCGTAAGAATGTATGCTTTAGTTAGCGTGATTGGGAGTGATCTAAAAAGATAAAGTCATTTTGATTTTCATTTTTTTTAATGCAACAGGCATGTACAGGCAGATGTAGGCCAAATTATTTTCTACCACCTGTCTATCTGTAAAGCAAACAGTAGAAAGTTGCATTCCCTCAACCTGTATCACTTCAACAACTTCATGACAAGTGGACAAAAACCCTCTTCTTGGACATCAGTCAAAGACATCTTGTGGAGGGTTTCTGTCAACTTGTTCTCAATAAAGTTTTTGAAGAATCATGGATTGATGAAGTACAGGATAGTACTGTTTGCTTTTCCTGGTCTATAGGAGTTGAATGAAGGGGTCCAGAACGTGTAGCACACCTGTGGCTGGGTTTGTGGGACTGCCTTTGTGAGACAGTGACGCGGTTTCAGAAGGGGATTTTCCAAATATCCTATCTAGGTTAAGTCCCCTTTCACACTGATCAGTTTTTCTTCCGCTTTTGCCTTACCCGAAGCAGAATAAAACGCATGACCATTAAATCCTATGGAGCTCTTCAAACTGGTCAGCTACAGGTCAGTTGCATTTTTAATAGTTCTGAATGCTGCATCTTTTGTGCATGTTTGGTGCGGTAAAAACAATGAATGGAAAATGCATCAAAACATGGCAAGAACACATAAAAAATGCAACTGCAGTTGGCTTTTTGAAGTCACATGTCGTTTTGCAAAAAAGTGCAAAACGCACTGGAAATGTAGCAAAAAAACCTGCATATGCATATTTTGCAAGGAAGCTGTGTGAAAGCAGCCTGAGATAACCCGAACCATGTAACCTATGCACAAATAAGGTAAGCAGAGGACTAAAGACCGGTTTTGACTGTGGTCTCTTAAGGCTGATTGTTTGCTCATTACTAACCTACCATGCCTTCTTCTGTATTGTAACTCTATATGAAGGCAGCTATCTTGGTAAAGGCAAGGCTTTGCTTCCTCATGTAAGAGTTGTTTCCCAGTGGCTGGAGATCTCATAGCTGGTAGGGGAATATTCAAGGAACAGCAGGAGAACTGTAGGAAATTGATCAACAGAATGGATGAAACAGATGCACACAGGTCCTCTGGTACAGTTCACTCTCCAGCAAGAAGACCAGTGAATAGCACAGTAGTGACATCACCAAATTTCACTCCAAATCTCATTAGACTAGCAGCTAGAGGCAGCAGTTTCTTAACCACTTAACCACTTCCTTACCGGCGTATTGTAAAAATACGCCGGCAAGGTGGACTCCCCATCCTAAGTGGACGTAATATTACGTCCTCTTGTTTTCGCCGCTTTGCGGGCCCTCAGGGGCCCGCATCGCGGCGATCGGGGACCGGCCGTGTCCCTCGGGACCCCGGCCTTCCGTGATCGGGGTAAAGAGCCAATAAAATTGGCTCTTTACCGCGTGACCGGCTGTGTCCTATCACAGCCGGTCACTGACATCACAGGCGACTGAGCGGCGTGCACGCCGCTCGCGCGCGCCCCAGGGGGCGCGCAGCGCGGCGATCGGGGGGCGGGCTTGTCCCTCGGACAATGCCCGACCCCGATCACGGTAAAGAGCCAATAGTATT
>BLSH010193653.1:2856787-2882509 GCA_018402905.1 Glandirana rugosa | reverse complement strand
TAAACATAAAATCGTTTTTCATTCTTTAAACCCAAAAAAACGTTTTAACAGCGAGAAGAAAACAAATATCGCCGCTAGTCTTTACTGCGTCGTCACTAGTTTATGGTGGTTTAAAACAAAGCCATGTTGTAGCGTGCTGGCGCGTCAACAGTCAATTTCACTGCGTCACGGCTTAGCGTTTTTCCCGAGACCAGTCCTTCCCCCGTTTAGGAAGGCCAGGAATTGGTGAAGGTATGTCCTGTGAATGTGGGGGAAGGAATGGTCTGGTTAAAAGTCGGTACCATGACTGAGTAATTGTCATTTAAAGTGTGAGAGTGCTGAAAGCTGAAAATTGGTCTGGTAAGGAAGGGGGTGTAAGTGTCCTGTATGGAAGTGGTTAAGGACCGGAAGGATTTGCCCCCTTCCTGACCAGAGCCCTTTTTGCGATTCGGCACTGCGTCACTTTAACTGACAACTGCGCGGTCGTGCGATGTTGTACCGAAACAAAATTTGGTGGTATTTGATCACTGCTGCGTCATTTCTGATCGCCGCTATAAACAAAAGAAGAGCGACAATTTTGCAAAAAAACCCAAATTTCTTACTTTTTGCTAAAATACAAATCCAAAAAAAAATATAAAAAAACATTTTTTTTCATCGGTTTTGGCCGATTTATATTCTTCCTCCTATTTGTGATAAAAAAAATCGCAATCGGCGTTTATTGATTGGTTTGCGCAAAAGTGGTCACGTTTACGAATGATGAGAATTAATTTCTGGGGTTTTTATTATTTTTTTATTTTTTACTAGTAATGGCGGCGATCTGCGATTTTTAGCGGTACTGCGATATTTCAGCGGACATGTTGGAACATTTTGACACTTTTTTGGGACCATTGGCATTTATACAGCGATCAGTGCTATAAAAATGCACCGATTACTGTGTAAATGCCATTGGTAGTGAAGGGGTTAACCTGCAGGCGGCGCTCTAAGGGTTAACTGTGTTCCCTGGGCGTGTTCTAACTGTGGGGGGACTGCTCTAGCTGGGGAAGGGAAGTGATCACAGCTTCCATGTAAAGGAAGGCTGTGATCACAGCCCTTCCCCCTCTCACAGAACGGCATCCAGCGGTGTGCGCGCGCTCACTGGGCTCGATCTCGCGGCCGCCGTCATATGACGGCGATCCACGCAATAGAGCCACCTTGTCGCGTCAAATGCCGATCAGCGGTTGGCAAGTGGTTAAAGTACAACTAAAGCCAATGTTTTTTTTAGTTTTGGACTTGGAGTGGGGATGGATTAGAACCCATCAGTTTTATTGCAGTCTGTGCCTCCCTTAGGGGGATTCCCCCTCTCTATTTGTCCTGTTTACCATTCTCATTGAAAATGAAAGTAAAAAAAAAATCCAAAATGTTGGGTTGTCCCCAGAAAAGTAATAGAGGGGAAATCTTTATGGGGACACTAGTTCTAGTGACCTGGGGGTCGCCAAGGGTTTCCCTTAATTTGCAGGGATATCCTCTCACTTGCTGTTTTGGCTATGGGGCAAGAAGTGAAGGGAAATCTCCCCAATGGTACACAGATGGCAAAAAATAAACTAACAGGGGTTATCACTCTCCTTTACTGTATCCAAAATGAAAAAAAAGTTTTGCCTATAGTTCTACTTGAAATCAATGGTTCTTAATCACTAGGCCATAACCTCCCTCCTCCTGGGACTCCCAAATCCCTTAACCTCTCATAGAGCCTCCTAGCACCCATAATGCCACCCAACCTCCCACAGTGGTTCACCTTGCCACTCAACCTCCCACAGTGAATCCAAGCACCTTGAGAGACATGAGATCCATCAGCCCCACAATTTACTGCCACCTTGGAACCACTGCATTAGATGATCTCATACTGCAGATGCAGAACTCATGCTGCAGATATCCAGCTGTGAAGCTTTAGGTACAGGGGATTTCAAAATAACAAACATATATACTCACTGGTGCGCTAGACGGTGGAGGGGTGGGAGCAGTTAGCTCAGGCTCTCAGCTGTGAGTTGAGAGACTGAGCCAGCTGCCAGTCAGGCATCTGGGTGTTTCCCGGCATTATTGTATTCCTGTATAGACTGGACTAGCTTTGTGGCATTAGCTGATATTAGGCTTTAGCTTTGGCCATACTTCTACTTGAAGGCAAAAGGTAAGAGCATTATTTAGGCACAATCCAAATGTTGCCTCTTGCACATAAACGTGATAATTTACTTTGCTGCATTACCGATCTTTACACATTTGTGTGCACTGTCCCATTGACCTGTTCAATTCTATTAAAAAAAAATCCATAGCTAGAAATGCAGTTCTTGTTTTCACCCATGTGCAAGGGGCCTAAGAGAACAAGGGATCACTTTTGAGTTTGGGTCCATGGTTATCCACATAGGGCAGTGATCTCCAAAGCGTGGCCCAGGGGCCGAATGTGGCCCTTTGCCTGCCTTTATCTGGCCCTTGGGTGACTATTCCACCAACTGACAGCAATAATGAGGCGCCATTCCCCCTACTGGCACCATCAATGGAGCACTATTCCTCCCATTAAGACCAACAATGGGGCACTAATGCCTGGGCACTTTCTACTCCCACTGACCGCAGTTCGGTCCCCTTAAAGCCTGAAGGACAGTAAACTGGCCCTTTGCTTAGAAATTTTAGAGACCCCTGACATAGGGCCTTCTCTGCATAATAGGGTACCTCAAGATTTTAAGCATCATCATGAGATTACAGCATTTCCTCAGTAGGTTAGTTAGACTTTTCATAGTAGACAGCTTTTAAGATTAAAACAGCTCTTAAAAGTCAAATTATTTAATGTACTGTGAACATGGCCTGACTCACACTTGAATTTATTTCTCTTTATTAAGTTAACAGCCACTTTACTTTTATAAAGTTCTGTCCCTGAATCATTTCCTGTCTTCTGTCAAGGTTGGAATTTTCCTTGCAAATCAACTTTTATGTCGTTCTCCGCTAAAATAGAATGTACTAAATTTCTCTATATTAAAGGTTTAATTCAGTAGCCATCAGTCTTTTTCAGCCTTCCTAACCGTACTATTCTTTGTTGTACTGTTGCTTTATTAACACAAAGAGGGTGCCTGGAGGTCTCAAATGTACAGAGATCTTAGAGAACCTATACCTCTGACCTGTAACCCTCTGTGAAGTGACACTCTTTTGACATGACATATACTGCTTTCAGATTTTTCCTGGTCCAAAAAACATGGTTATTGAATGTAATTGATATCAGTTATGTTCTGGTTTATCAACACCCAAGAGCAAAAAAATCCACTGATTTGGGGGGGAGGAGGGGTGGTTGCATTAGTTTTCAGGGTAAGCACATTATCTGCAAGAAAAATACATGAAATGCAATGTACTTGTAATGTCCCATGCACTGAACTACTTCTATACAAAATATAAGCTTTCCCAGCTATCTTCTGTGAGCTACAAAGCAACTCCCCTCTGTGTAATGGAAAGGATGAGAGGGGTAGGTGTTTTTTTTTGTGCAAATAAGGAAAACAACCTATATTAACAAAGCAGCTCCCTCAATATAATAAAGTGTTACTAAACCCAGGACCCTGCGTTCACTATATCTGTCCTCCCACAGTACACAGAACATGGAGATGTAATTATTTCAGTTACTATGAACTGCTAAATACCTTTTCTCATTAACAGTATTTAGCAGTCTTGTGACTTCTGTCAGTGTCTGGTTAAAGCTTGTAGGAGAAGTTTTTATTCTCCTCTGACTGTCCTATGAGTGTGTATGATGTCTGATCCTCTGTCTGGTCAATGCTGATTGGCCCTGTGCTGATCACATGCACCCTCCAAAAAACACACTCTCTAGCAATACACACCAAACTGAGCATGTGCAGAGTGCACCAAGGCTCGATACTATGAGGAGATGGATTGGGGACAGTGGAAGAAGGGGAGGATAAGAGCAGACAGGATCAAACAGCCTTTATACACAATGTGGAGGATTAACCCCTTAGGTTCCACCATGAGTGTAACAAGCATGCGTTACTGCATATACAGATTGATTTTTACTGTTGTGGTTTAGTAACACTTTAAGCATGGTTCCAAATGATGTAATCACCATGACAGCCAATGAGAATGTTCTCATGAATTTGCTTACAAACCTGCTGACACTTGTTGTCAATGTGCCTTTAGGTAGTTGACTTTTGAAGGTTCTGTTTAAAGCTATTTGTAACTGCAGAGAAAGATGTGAAACGCTTTAAAAAACTGATTAAAAATGTAAACTGCACTGCAAAATGCGCCGGAAAAACACATCAACCGCAAACTGCACAGATGTGAACCTAGTCTTACTTTGGAACTCCCACTTTACAAGCTACTTTGGCGTATTCTGGTACCAGCTGATGTTTGTGCTTGCTGATCTCTATGTAAGGCTTCATCTACAGAACCGTGCACACACAAAAAATGCTGTAAATCGAAGATGCTTTAAAATATAAAGTAATAAATAGTTTTTCTTTTTCAATTAATAACCTGCAAAGTGCATAAACAGGAAAAAAAACAAAAGAAAAACAAAATCAAATCAATATTTGTGTTCACCATTGCCCTTAAAACCTAATCAATTCTCCCAGGTATACTTGCACACAGTTTTTAACCACTTCAGCCCCAGAAGGATTTACCCCCCCCCCCTTCCTGACCAGAGCACTTTTTGCGATACAGCACTGTGTTACTTTAACTGACAATTGAGCTTTCGTGCGACGTTGTACTCCAAACAAAATTGACGTCCTTTTTTCCCCACAAATAGAGCTTTCTTTTGGTGCTATTTGATCACCTCTGCAGTTTTTATTTTTTGTGCTGTAAACAAAAATAGACCAAAAATTTGGAAAACAAAACAATATTTTTTACTTTTTGCTATAATACATATCCCAAAACAATGTAAAAAAAAAAAAACGAATTTCTTCCTCAGTGTAGGCCGATATGTATTCTCCTACATATTTTTGGTAAAAAAATCGCAATAGGCGTATACGGACTGGGTTGCGCAAAAGTTAGCGCGTCTACAAACTATGGGAATAGATTTATGGCATTTTTATTATTTTTTTTTAATAGTAATGGCGGCGATCTGAGATTTTTATCGGGACTGCGATATTGCGGTGGACATATCAGACACTTTTTTGGGACCAATGACATTTATACAGCGATCAGAGCTACTGATTACTGTATAAATGTCACTGGCAGGGAAGGGGTTAACCTGTAGGGGGCGATCAAAGGGTTAAATGTGTTCCCTCACTGTGTTCTAACTGTGTGGGGGCAGGGCTGGCAGGGGCATGACATATCTGACTGTTCCCGATTAGTGGGACCAGTAGATCAGTCATGTGTCCTCTCACAGAATGGAGATCCGCCGCGTCCACACTGGCAGATCTCTGTTCTGCCTCTGTAACAGGCAATCACAGGTCGTCGTCGGACATCGAGTCCGCCCAACCCGTGGGCACGCTCACGCAAAGTGCGCGAGGGCCCCCACCTGCTACTGCGGCTGCGCAAGCCGCCGTACAGCTGCGGTAATTCATGCAGCAGTGCCAACCTGCCGCCCTATGACGGCAGCTGGTAAGCAAGCGGTTAGAGTAAAACTATGGGTAAACCTTCTTTTCATTTTGGATGGAGGTAGGGAGGGTTATAGCCCTGTCAGATTTTTTTTGCCATCTGTGTCCCTTTAGGGGGATTTCCCCTCACTTCCTGTCCCATAGACAAACAGGAAGGGAGGTGAAATCCATCCAAATTAAAGTGATAGTAAAGTTTTTTTTCCTTTAAAAATAATAAACACGTTATACTTCCCTACTCTGTTGCCGTGGATTTGCATAGAGCAGCCTGGATCCTCGTCTTCTCTGGCCCCTCCCTCCTGTTGGGTGCCAGTTGGCTAGCTAACTTTGATTGACAGCAGCAGCAGCAGCCAATGGCACCACTACTGTGTCTCAGCCAATCAGGGAGGGAGAATCTCGGGTGGCAGAGACACTCATGGACATCGCTGGACAGAGAAGGGGCTCAGGTAAGTGTTAGGGGGGCTGTGCTGCACACAGAAGGCTTTTATGCATAGAATGCATTAAATCGGCTTTATCATGGTTTCTATCACTTTTCTTGATTGCAATGCTATAATATATAATAGCGTTGTGTCTCGGTGCTCCTACCTGCTTCTTTCAGCAGATATCTGTACTTTGGTGTTCAGTGACGCAGTATCCCTAAATTACGGCAGTATCCCTAAATTACGGCAGGACTCCTGGACTCCGCTGTAAATATGTTAGGGCTATATGGGCGGCGTCATTTCCTATTGATGACGTCAGCTCACCCAGCTCGCGCGAGGTTTCCGTAGTAACCGGAAACAAAGAAGAGGCCGGAATGTGTTGCGTTACGCGCATGCGCGGGATTACGGACCGGAATCAGAAGTGAGGGCAGAAATAGGGAACAGGACAAGACACGGAAGCCAGCAGCTAAAATGGCGGCACTGAACACGAATGCAGACTGAAAATATAATATCTTCTATATACAGTAAGAGGAATGTTGTGGAATTATAAATAGGCTCGTTTAACTCACTGTTTGATATACTATTGCATTATATTAAAAATAAAAAACTTATTATAGAGGATACAACCGCTTTCTGCCTTTACAACCCGGTTAAAAGAACTCCTTAGGTCCCCCAAGTCAGCAGAACTAGTGTCCCCTTTGGAAGATTTCCCCTCTATTACTTTTCTGGGGACAACCTAAAATTTGGGATTTTCTTTCACTTTCAATGATAATGGTAAAAGAACAAATAGAGAGGGGGGATCAGGGGCACAGACAGCAATAAAAACTCACAGGTGTTCTAATCCCTCTCCCCTCTATCCAACATGAAAAAAAAAGTTTTGTCTTTAGTTACACTTTAACCATTTGAGCTCCGAAAGATTTTGCCCCTTCATGACCAGGCCATTTTCTGCTATTTGGCAGCGCACTCATTTAACTGGCAGTTGCATGGTTTAGCAATGTTGCACACAAACCAAATCTATATAATTTTTTTTTACACAAATGGAGCTGAAAAAACAATATTTTCTCCTTTCTGCTATAAAACATATCCAATAAAAAAATTAACAAATTCAATTCCTTCATAATTTTTGGCCACAATGTATTCTGCTACAGGGCTTTGGTAACGAAAAAAAAAAAATCCCAATAAGTGTCTGTGTGAAAGTTATAGCCTTTACAAACTATGGGATATATACTGGAATTTTTATGTATTTATTTTTTCATATACTAGTAATGGCGGTGATGACTAACTTATAGTGGGACTCCGATAGTGTAGAGGGCAATCTGACACTAAATGACACTGGGGGGGGGGGGACTGACACTGACATTACCAGTGACACTTATACAGTGATCAGTGATAAAACTATACACTGTCACTGTACTAATGACACTGGCTGGGAAGGGGTTAACATCTAAGGCAATCAAGGGGTTAAATGTGTGCCAAACGATGTTCAGCGTGGTGTTTTACTAAGCAATGTGACGGATTTTATTCCCTGGGTGGGTTGGCAGGCGGTTTATGGAACCCCACAGTTTTTTTGTGATCGTCTAAGAGAACTAACCACAGTAATTTTGTAAATTTAGGCTGGCTGATGGTACAGAATGATGGATACGTATCTGCCTGTACTTTACAGCATTGAGGAAGCCATGACTTCTGACCAAATCTGCAACACCATGTGCAGAAATACAGCCCCAAACTTGCAAGGAACCTCCATCATGTTCACTGTTGCCTGCAGACACTCACCATGTACTGTGCTCTAGACTTTTAACGAACAGCCTTCTGTTAGAGCCAAATATTTCAAATTCATTAGTCCAAAGCACCTTCTGCCATTTTTCTGCACACCAATTCTTGTGTTTCTGTGAATTGGTAAGTTGCTTGGCCTTATTTACACATGGGATGTGGTTGTAGTAGCAAGTCTTCTATGAAGACACTTCTGACCGCACTTCTCCAGACTGTGGATGGCTGTACCTGAGTCCCACTGGCTTCACTTCAGGTTTGAACTGATGGAGCCATTGAACATCTTCTGACTCAAGTCAACCAACTTGATGTGTCATTAATCTGCTGCACTGAGTTTCTTTGGCCAACCAATGCATTTTTGGTGCTCAGGGCTGCCTGTTTCTTAGTGTTTGTGCAGAACAGCTTGGACAGCACATATCTTCCTGGAAATGTCTGCCTGTGAGAGACCGTGTCAATGCACTAAGACCACCCTGTGTCTTGTTGCTGTGCCCAGTCTTGCAATTGTGTAAAATTTTTACATTGTGTTATCTTCGGTGACCTCAGTTTAAAGGAGCATGACTTCCATCGGAAGCCTTTTACCATGTGATCAGCTGTGACCAATCACGGCTGATCACAGTGTAAATAGGAAGAGCCGTTTATCGACTTTTCCTCTGCCCATCAGTTCTGCATATATGTGCCCCATCATCAGTGCAAACTTATCAGTGCCACCTCATCAGTGCCAATCTGTACTGCCTCATCAGTGCCCATCAATGTAGCACATCAGTGCCCGTCAGTGTAGCCACATCAGTGCCCGTCAGTGAAGGAGAAAATTTACTTATACAAAGTTTTGTGACAGAAACAAAGAAAAACTTTTTTTTTTCCAAAAATTTTTGGGCCTTTTTTATTTGTAGCGCATAAAATAAAAACCGCAGAGGTGATCAAAAACCACGAAAGAAAGCTCTATTTGTGGGAACAAAATGATAAAAACCTTGTTTGGGTACAGCATCGCACGACCGCACAATTCTCATTCAAAGCGCAACAGCACTGAAAGCTGAAAATTGGTCTGGGCGGGAAGTGTTCTAAGTGCCTGGTATTGAAGTGGTTAAATGATAAATAAAATATATTCACTGTATTATTTTTAAAGCAGTCTTAATGTACTGCTTTCTGTAAACATTTTGGACAGAATTTTTTTGTTGCTATTGGTACTTCAGCTAATGCGTTGTTTGTCTTGTTGATTTGCGTTAACACCAATTTATTCAGAAGTTAATTAATGCTGACTGTTTTTCCTTCACTTAATATTTAATGATCGTTTAAGTTCTGTTGCAAGTTTTTACAAATACCATTTTGCATCAAATAAGGCAGTTTAATTAATTTCTCTAGCTACTGTTCCTGTTATCTCCTAGTTAATTGGTGTGGTAGTGCCATGAATGATGTTTTAAATGATACTAATCAGCAACCTCTTTCTTATTATGTTGCAAAAACAAAAAGGCTGAAAAGAAGTCAGTGTTTATAGCAGAAAATAACATGATTTTGAAAAAAAGACAAAAACAAAAAGTCAGGAGTGCAATTGAAGAAATCCCAAATATAAAAAGTCCATATTGCATAGAAGATTTATCAGTAATTGTATCAAAATCAAAAGGGAAAATATAAAATTCTACTAAAGAACTATATACTCAATTCTATAAGCTAAGATCGCCACAATTTTCTCATTATATGGACTTTGAGAACATTATGAAATGTTGAGAAGAGAAGCATGAAACATAAGGTTTCTTAGGCCCCTTTCACACTGAGGAGCTTTTCTAGCATTTTTGTGCTTAAAACAGCGCTTCCAAAACGCTGCCCATTCATTCCATGTACCTGTTCACACTGGGGCGTCACGCTGGTGTTGCGTTTAAAAAACTCCTGCAAGTATGATTTTTTTGTGCTTATTCTGAGTGCTAAAAATAGCACATTAAAAACGCGCATATACATTGAAATGAATGTAAAACACTTTAAAAGCGCGTTAAAAGCGCCAGCAAAACGCCCAGAGATTGTGGAAAGGTCAAAATACCAGGAAGTAAACAGGATGTAATGTAGGGGGATGTGCCATTTATTTAATGCTATCGCTTCAAAATCGCTTGAAAAACGCATGGGCGTTAGCGCTAATTATAGCGCTAACGCTGGAAAAACACGGCAAAAACGCGGTAATAACGTTTGATGTTTTTACACACGTTTTTCAAACGCCTCAGTGTGAAAGTACCCTTAGATACCAAAATATTTGGGCAATTTAATTTTTTCCTTGCATGGGTTCATAAATCTGTTCAGCTACTTTCGTAATCCAGATACCTATGCCATAAAGCGTACCTGTAGGATGCATGCAACCTAACTTTTCAGTGCATTTACACAATGAGGCTTGGTCATCATAATACTTATTGGACAATGAGAGACGGCGGAATACTCATGAGGGCATGGAAATAAAGCCTGGCTCTAAATGAAGTCAGCCCTTTTCCAGTCTGAGAGCTGCTGTGCACTAGATCACAGAAGGCTGATAGCCAAGAAAGACTCAGGTACTTGTGGTAATCATATGCAAATATAAATTTAATGATCTATAATGAACAAGCATAACTTGATTAATGGAGAGCCCGGAGTATAACTTCAGATTAGTATTCAGTTGCATTTTTGCACTACTCATCCTTTCTTTCCTCTGGTGTTACCCTCCACATTTTATATTTATTTTCAGGTACTTATACAGCACTGTCAATTTATGCAGCGCTTTACATATACATTGTACATTCACATCAGTCCCTACCCTCAAGGAGCTTACAATCTAAGGTCCCTAACTCACATTCATACATACAGATACTAGGGCCAATTTAGACAGGATCTAATTAACCTACCAGCAGGTCTTTGGAGTGTGGGAGGAAACCGGCGTACCCAGAGGAAATCCACACAGGCACAGGGAGAACATGCACACTCCAGGCAGGTAGTGTCGTGGTTGGGATTCGAACCAGTGACCCTTTTGCTGCCAGGCGAAAGTGCTAACCACTGTGCTGCCCACATTTTCTGAATAGAAAGACAGGCAGCATCATTCAACCCTTCTGTGAACTCAGGCTGTCATAGAAGCACTCTTATCAAAGGTGCATCATCACACTGCCTAGGCTCACAGTATTTGATTGTTATTCATTATTGTCAGGCAGGGCATGTCAGCAGGCAAGATGGCTCCTCTAGGTGGATTTCTGTGCCCAGTCATAGGCCAGCATACAGTGTTACACACCCAATAAGACCACATACACACTATCCAACTTTTGTTGTCAGATTGCCTTCAGATTAACCAAACCCGTGTAGTGCAAGGGCCTGTCTGATTACATACAAATTGAAACTCCTAAGGTTTGACCTCATATTATATGGCTTTGGGAAATCTGAAGGAAAAAAAATAAAGAAAATTGGATAGTGTGTATCCAGCTTTAGAGATGGAGCATACGCTCATCTGTGTGCAAAATTGCATGCATACGTACATCTGTCACTAATGTTGGCACCAGGTGGGCTATTTAACCACTTGCCTATCATTATTTTATAATTTTTTTCCCCTCACAAATAGAGATTTCCCTTGGTGGCATTTTATCACCACTGGGTTTTTTATTTTTTGCTAAACAAACAAAAAAGACCTAACTTTTTTTTAATAGTTTGTTATACAATTTTGCAAACAGGTAATTTTTTTCTGTTGTTGATGTGTGCTGATGAGGCTGCACTGATGGGCACTGAGAGGTGGCACTGATAGGCACTGATAGGAGGCACTGATTGGCAGCACTGGTGGGACTGATTAGCAGCACTGGTGGGCACTGATTAGCAGCACTGGTGGGCACTGTTGGGACCGATGTCCTTTTAACGGAAGCTGGTTATCTTCTCTCCGATAACTGGCTTGTGTTTACATCCTATGATCAGCTGTCATTAGCTGACAGCTGATCACGTGGTAAAGGGCTGCTGTGATTGGCTCTTTACCACGATCTGTGATCAGCTGAGTCCAAAGGACTTGGCGATCACAGAGCGCGCCCCTGGGGGCACTAGGGCGGCACAATCACAGAAGGAGGTCTATGAATGCCCTCCCGGCAAACTAAACTGTCTTTTGGCTGTAGCACAGACAGGAAGCGGTTGAACCGAGCAAGTGTTCAGCTTTAATGCTGCCTCATCTACAGCATTTCCTGATCTGTGACCCGTTACCTGCATCTGATACCAATTACAACTCAGCTCATCCTGACCATCCCTTGAACTCTGTCTGCACTGACTTCGGCTTGTTTACTGACCTCTGCTTCTTCCTGCTCCTGTTGCCACTGTACTGCTGATCCAATACCGACTTCGGCTTGCACCCAGATGACGTTCTTGTTTATGTACTTGTACTTAATCCAACTATTAGTCTCTGAGCTAACATGTCTGACTCCACTGTTCCTCTACCTGCTGCTTAGCAAATCCGCTCCAAGCACCTACCTGCTACCAGCCAATACCTGTTCACTGCCTGCTTGCTAACTAACCAGAGCCTGCTCGTCACCTGCCTACTACCAGTAAGTGCCTGCTCACCACCGGTTTGCTACCAGCCAGTACCTGCCTGTTCTAGGCTGCTACTTACCTGCTGTCACCCAAGTCAATTCCGCTGTGGTCCACTGTTGGTTTCCTTCACCTCCAACTTGAACACCCTGCTTGGCTCTGCTGCTAACAAGATCGATAGGCACTCATGCCACTCAGCACTCTTGTGCCACCTATCCACTCTATCAGGGGCCCTGAGCCAGAGGTGTTATGAGAGACCTTCCTCATCACGTCAGGCTCCTCTATCAGGTACATGACAATTACATGAGTGTTGTTCAATGCAGCAGTAAGGGCTGTCCATGACAAGAAGAGGAGGGGCTTGTGACATCACTCAATAGAAGGCTGCAATAATTAGGGTATGGTATCTTGGTAATTTAAAAAAGTGAGAGTAAGGGTTCAGAGAGGAAGTAAGACATAAGTGTTGGGGGGCAGAAGATGGGCTTTAAAGTACAACTAAAGGTAACTTTTATTTAGTTTTGGACCGAGTAGAAAGGGATAGAACACCCGTTAGGTCAGTATTGCTACCTCTGCCCCCCGTAAGGGAGATTCACCCTCTCTATTTGTCCTGTTTACCATTATCATTGAAAGTGAAAGTAAAATAAAATCCCAAATTTTGGGTTGTCCCCAGAATAGTAATAGAAGGGAAATCTTCCAATGGGGACAGGTCTGGTGACCTGGGGGAGCCCCAAAGTATTCCCTTAATTTGCAGGGATTTCCTCTTACTTGCTGTTTTGGCTACAGGACAGGATATGAAGGTAAACATCTCCCCAAAGGGATAAAGATGGCAAAAAAACCGACAGGGTTATAACCTTCCTTTACCCTATCCAACATGAAAAAAAAAAGTTTTGCCAATAGTTCTACTTTAATTTAAGAATCGTTATCCCTTCTTTACTGGCTCTATAAATATCATGGGACCTTGGCACAGTACACACAGTGCTCAGATGAAACATCCAGCCTTGTGTATGGTCTAGCATTAGACTAAAACTGCCAAGGTGTTTGCTGACCCAATACTGTAAACTCAAGACAAGCATGAGTTCATAGTATGATGGGTTCCGGTGATCACAAAAGCTCACGCTTATGTGATCATCTATAACGGTGATAAAAAATAGAAATTCCTCAGATTGTCTCTCATACGTGAATCCACAATTTACATCACAACACGTACACAACAGAGTATAATTAGCTAATTTTGTTGCCAATTTCAAAGATGTGAGCAAAACGGTGAGACGCACACACGCCAGACCATTTTTTTTTTATCTGCAGCAGACAATGCACAGTAAACATGATTTTAACTTCCAACCAAATGCAAATAAGCGCTACAATGTGTGAAGGAAACCAAGCGTCTAATCCCGTCAGCTATCACATAATGGGCTTTCTGTCTGAAAATAAACATTAGAGAAACACATAAACCGCAAGATGCGCTTCCTAAGATGCATATAAAAGCCAACATTGGGAGATGAAGCACAAAGGGCGCTATCATACATTTGCCGATCTACTGAATATGGGTTTAGTGGTAAATAAAAGCAAGCTGAAACCCATATCAGAAAAACAGCTTTATAACTCCCTTTGTCATATTAATAAGTCTGATGAGGCGTGCAAAGGGATTTAAATCTGTGCCAAGCTAGACAAAATATCTTTAATGAGTTTAATTAGTTTTCTAGAGAAAAATAAGGAGAAACATTATTTGAAAAGGATGAACGGAGAAGGTGGTTGGATATCTGAAGATTCCCACGTTATGTGATTAAACTTTAATGGCCACTTGGTATGAAAGGGGCCGGGTTGAAAGATAAGCCCACCCAAAACTGAAACAACAACCTCCCACCAATGTCGATTCATGCCTCCAATCATGATTTTAGCTTAACTGCTTTATTACTCAAATATAGAAATGTAGAAAACAGGGTGGGGCGGTTGTCATAATAGAAGTCAAAAAGACAGATGCGTCTCAAAAAATAAGAATATCACCTAAAAGTTAATTTATTTCAGTAATTCAAAAAGTGAAACTCATATTGTATAGATTTATTACACACAGAGTGATACATTTCAAGCATTTCTTTATTTTCATTTTGATGATTATGGCTTACGACTAGTGAAAAGCCAAAATTCAGTATCTCATAAAATTAGAATATTATATAAGGCCAATAAAAAAAGGATTTTTAATACAGAAATGTTGGCTTACTGAAAAGTACTGTATGTCCATGTACAGTATAGTATGCACTCAATACTTGGTCTGGGCACCTTTTGCATGAATTACTGAATCAATGTGGCGTGGCATGGAGGCAATCAGCCTGTGGCACTGCTGAGGTGTTATGGAAGCCCAGGTTGCTTTGATAGTGGCCTTCAGCTCATCTGCATTGTTGGGTCTGGAGTCTCTCATCTTCCTCTTGACAATACCCCACAGATTCTCTATGGGGTTTAGGTCAGGTGAGTTTGCTGGCCAATCAAGCACAGTGATACTATGATCAGTAAACCAGGTATTGGTAGTTTTGGCAGTTTAGGCAGGTGCCTGTGGGCAAATGAAATCAGCATCTTCATAAAGCTGGTCAGCAGAGGGAAGCATGAAGTGCCCTAGAACTTCCTGGTAGAGGGCTGTGCTGTGATAAAACACAGTGGACCAACACCAGCAGATGACATGGCTCCCCAATTCATCACTGACTGTGGAAACTTCACACTGGACCTCATGCAACTTGGATTCTGTACCTCTCCACTCTTCCTCCAGACTCTGGGACCTTAATTTCCAAAGCAAATGTAAAATCTACTTTAATTCGAAAAGAGGACTTTGGACCACTGAGCAACAGTCCAGTCCCTTTTCTCCTTAGCCCAGGTAAGATGTTTCTGATGTTAACTCTGGTTCAGGAGTGGCTTGACACAAGGAATGCTACAGTTGTAACCTGTGTCCTGGATACGCCTGTGTGTGGTCACGTCTCAGTTCACTCCTAGTGAATCTCCTCCAAATTCTTGAATGGCCCTTCACAATCCTCTTAAGGCTGCGGTTATGCCTGTTGCGTGTGCACCTTTTTCTATCACACTTTTTCCTTCCACTCAACTCTCCATTAATTTGCATGGAGACAGCACTCTATGAACAGCCAGCTTCTTTAGCAATAACCTTTTTGTGACTTACCCTCCTTATGTAGGGTGTCAATGACTGTCTTCTGGACAACTGTCAAGTCAGCAGCCTTCCCCATGATTGTGCAATCTACTGAACCAGATTGAGACCATTTAAAGGCCCAGGAAACCTTTACAGGTGTTTTGAGTTAATTAGCTGATTATAGTGTGACACCATGAGTCTACAATATTGAACTTTTTCACAATATTCTAATTTTCTGAGATACTAAATTATGGGTTTTGAATGCCTGTAAGCCATAATCATCAAGATTAAAAGAAAGAAATGCTTGAAATATATCACTAGGTCTGTAATCAATATAATGTATAGGTTTCATGTTTTGAATGGAATTACTGAAATAAATGAACTTTTTGAAGATATTCTAATTTTTTGAGATGCTCCTGTAGTCATCATAGAAGCTTACAGTAAATTAGAACTGGTCTGGAATTAAATATGTTCAGCTGTGCTATTATAAACATAAGCTATGTGTTCCTTGGTAACCCAAGGTGAGTTTGATCACTTAATTTACACTATATTACATACATTTGTGGACACCTGACCATCACATCTACTGTATGTGAACTTACTGGACATCCCTTTCTAAAACTATGGACATTAATATTAGGTGAGGGACAACATGGCTATAACAATTCCACTCTTCTGTGAAGGCTTTCCATGGGATTTTGAAGTGTGTTTGTGAAATTGTGTGCCCATTTAACCAATAGACCATTTGTAAGATATTGGATGAAAAGATTTAGATTGTAATTGGCATTCCAATATATCCATGTTCAGTGGAGTTGAAGCGAGGGGTCTGTGCAGGCCAATTTATTTCCTCCACATAAAATGTATTATACCATGTCTTTATGAAAGCTGGAACAGAGAAGGGTTTTCCACAAGCTGTTGGAACGAAGCAAGAGGCTAACAATTTGAGCCTTCTAACTGTGTTGGTATTTTTTGTCCCCCTTCGCCACACTGGAGGACAGTGGCAATGTTATTTAACCCCTTTCTCCCCGTATTTGTAGATAGCTGCAATGTTGTTTAACCCCTTTCCCCTGCACACACCAGTTGCGGCTGGTGCTCCATTTTCTTTTGGGGGGGGGGAACAATAAGGTCGCTTCTCCTCTGGGCCAATTGGGTTCCTGATTGGCCAGGAGGAGTGTCAGGAAGACAATAACGAATATTAATTCCCTATTGTCACACAACTGGGTGGGCTCAGGACGCAGTGATCTGCACCCCACCATTTTTTTTAAGCCAATTAGAGCCTCAAGCTCTAATCATGTGCGTATAAAAAAAAACATTGAAATACATGCGTCTGAGGCCCTGCATCTAGTGGCCCCACTGCCCCACACTGTTAGACAATACCAGTGTTATTTTAACTTCTTTTCCCCCTACATTGGTGTCCAGGGGCAGTGTTATTTAGCCCCTCCCCCCTTCCCCAACATTGGTGTACAGAGACATATCGAAACAAGGTATTTAAAATGTTATCCCCAGCAGCTATGCCTCTAATATGTCTTGCAAAGACATAGAGATAGTGGCCAGTGGATGGGTTGGAAGCCACAGCAAATGGCAAGGAGACACTGATACATCTCAAATTATTGGATTATAAAGATTATTGCAGCGGCTGCAGCTCTGCAGAAGAGTGAACATCAGGTGCAATGGGCAATATGCAAGCATTATAAATACCAATAGACTGTCTTTACAATTTTCTATGTTGCAACAGTGTCACTTTAAAGCCTTTATATAGGTTTGCGCTGCCAAGACCCTCTCATCAGAGCCATAAAGTATGGAATCTGACAATGGACAGGGGCTGATGGCTCTGGAAAGAAAACTGACTGAACAGCATGCACATTTGTCTGTGGATTGCAGCTATTCCTATGGTACATCCCACTGATGGCTCTCAGCGTGACAGAGACAGCTGCATGTCAATCAACATGTTAACATATTCCATATGCAAAACAAAACTATGCACAAACCATAAATAATTTTTACAATGTTCCTGATTTTACTGCGCTCCCTTACTGTGTTTATGATGATTTTGGACTAAAGGATAATTCTAGGCAGCAATAAGAAATTACCACTAACCATGTGTAATGGCATACTAGCATGCTACATGCACTGGGTGCCTTTTCTTTTTAGTTGTGAAATGCAACAAGTGGAAGAACAAGAGATCTTTTTATTTTGAATGGAGTATGCCTATGTTCTCATGGGAAAGGCTGGGGAATGGTTCTGTGTTGGATAGACTTATTTTGTGTACTAGCAAAATGCCATATGGAACAAGCAGAAGGAGGGTGGTGCATAGGATTCAGGCTTCATTTCCTTCTCCAAACATAATGGAATATGACTTTTCTCTGCCTAAAAATGCCTCCAAAAACAATGCGTTTTTATTTTCTTTTATTTATTGCTCTGTATTTCATATATCACGAATCTCCACAAATATAACATAACATGATAAAAAGTGCATCTATAGCCATACTTTATTTGTCTTAGTTTTGGATAGTAAGGAATAATTAAAAAAGCATGGTGTGCCGTTTAGGCTCTCTAAGCAGGGTACAAGTCCTGGACATCCACTGCTGGGAGTGCTGTCACGGGAGGGAGCTCCTTCCGGCTCCTGTGAAGATTTGCGGTAGAGAATCATGACTAAGCTCCAAAGGGGCGGAGCGAATCGCATTAAGGGTGCGGCATGGCCGGAGTCTGGGCTGAGGTTGCCACTCACCCCAGGGATGACATAGATGTGTAGCCATAAGGAGACCTTCTCTACAAGGAATAATTTAAACCTGCGGCTGTTATTTTTTCTGTCTGCGTCCAGTAGGGGAGATTTTACTTTACTTCTTGCCCCGCTCCCAAAAAAGGAAACCTTTCCAAAGTGATGGTAATTCCTTGTCACTGGAACAGGTGTCTACATTGGAGATTTACCCTCATCTCCCATTCTGGTGACAACTGTAAAATTTTGGATTCCCATCACTTTCTCTCCCAATAACAATAGCCACTGGGTGAAATACAGGGAGCAATAAAAACCTAACAATTCTGGGTTCTATCTAAAATAAAAATTAAATTAAAGGTTTGGCTAGCGATATGCCTTAGGTCATATGCACATGTCAACTTTTTTTTTTGTAGAACCTAAATATTGCCCCGGCCCATCTTGAAGTCACCTGACAAATTAAAGGAAGACTCGGGAATAAGGGCAGGTTGGGTTTTACACGAAAAGCTGGGATTTGCATGTAACTTTGTATATTTCTAGATATCATTATGACTTTTAATGCCGAACTCCCTGAATAAAACCTCTACTTATCTATTTTTTCATCATATGCTCAGTTTGAATTGCAGGAGTTTGTATTGGGTTTACTTTAGCTGCAGAAAGTTTTGGAGCACTTTGTGCCTTTAACATTGTTTTTTTTTTTCCTCTGTATTTTCTAGGCATGAGGCATATCCTGCTGGTTCATCAGCACAGATATTTCACAGTACAGACAGTGGGCTATATTATTTCCATTTTCTTAAAAGTAATGGAGCGTGGTCTGCTACTAGACAGCATGGCCTTCAGCAAAACATAAACCATCCACTTCTAACCTGTCCTTCTAACCCGAAAGCCACAGCACCATAACACAATAAATACATATGGGCAGTAAATTGGAAAACTCAAATAATTTAAGTGTTCAAACATTTGGTTGATGCTGACTACCAGTCTAAAGCACTTTTAGTTAGTCAGATGTTCTTTCTCTTAACCACTTGCCGACCGTCAATCGGCAATTGACGGCGGCAAAGTGGCTCTGTAACGCGGATCGCCGTCATATGACGGTGGCCGCGTGATCGCGCCTAGTGAGCGCGCGCCGCCGGAGGCGCGCCCGCGCACTCACTGTGTCCGGGGAGGGCCAGGGAGCGGGTGCGGCGGCTTCGATTGCCGCCGGCTACCCGCGATGGCCCCCCCGGAGCGAAGGAACGGAGGTCCGTGTATGTAAACACGGACCTCCGCTCTGTGAAGGGGGAAGGGCTGTGATCACAGCCTTCCTGTACGTGGAGGCTGTGACCACTTCCCTTCCCCAGCTAGGGCAGTCCCCCCCACAGTTAGAACACGCCCAGGGAACATACTTAACCCTTAGAGCGCCCCCTGCAGGTTAACCCCTTCACTGCCAATGGCATTTACACAATAATCAGTGCATTTTTATAGCACTGATCGCTGTATAAATGCCAATGGTCCCAAAAAAGTGTCAAAATGGTCCGACATGTCCGCTGAAATATCGCAGTACCGCTAAAAATCGCAGATCGCCGCCATTAATAGTAAAAAATAAAAAAAAAATAAAAACCCCAAAAATGAACTCTCATCATCCGTAAACGCGACCACTTTTGCGCAAACCAATCAATAAACGCCGATTGCGATTTTTTTTATCACAAATATGAGGAAGAATATAAATCGGCCAAAAACGGTGAAAAAAATGTTTTTTATATTTTTTTTTTTTGGATTTGTATTTTAGCAAAAAGTAAGAAATTTGTTTTTTTTTTTTGCAAAATTGTCGCTGTTCTTTTGTTTATAGCAGCGATCAGAAATGACGCAGAGGGGATCAAATACCACCAAAAGAAAGCTCTATTTGTGGGAAAAAAAGGACGCAAATTCCATTTGGGTACAACGTCGCATGACCGCGCAATTGTCAGTTAAAGCGACGCAGTGCCGAATCGCAAAAAGGGCTCCGGTCCTAAAGCTGGAAATCCTTCCGGTCCTTAAGTGGTTAAGGCAGTTATGTAGCATTAAACCTGAAACAATTGAGCAGGGACTTACAAGAACAACTGTGTGTAGAGCATTTCATCTAGATTTAAAGTAGAACTATAGGCAAAACTTTTTTTTTCATTTTGGATAGAGAAAGGGAGGGTTATAACCTCTGTCAGGTTTTTTTTCGCCATCTGTGTCCCATTGCCGAGATTTGCCTTCACTTCCTGTCCCATAGCCAAACAAGAAGTGAGAGGAAATAACTTGAAATAAAGGGAATTTCTTGGGGACCCCTAGGTTCCTGGAACTAGTATCATCATTGGAAGATTTCCCCTCTATTACTTTTCTGGGGACAACCCAAAATTTAGGGTTTTCTTTTACATTCACGTTCAATGATAATGGTAAACAGCACAAATAGAGAGGATGAATTTCCTTAACAGGGGCAAAGACAGCAATAAAAACGGACAAGGGTTCTAATCCCTCTCCACTCTATCTAAAACTTAAAAAAAGTTTTGCCTTTAGTTACACTTTAAAGTCTGTGTTCACCCAAATCTAGAAATGTAAAGTGACCCTATATACAATGGTCATTTGCACATATATATACACAAAGCAAAATTATAACACTTTTGTGTTTGCCCCTATTTATCATGAGCTGAACTCAAAGATCTATGACTTTTTCTATGTACACAAAAGGCTTATTTCTCTCAAATATTATTCACAAATCTGTCTAAATCTGTGTTAGTGAGCACTTCTCCTTTGCCGAGATAATCCATCTACCTCACAGGTGTGGCATATCAAGATGCTGATTAGATAGCATGATTATTGCACATGTGTGCCTTAGGCTGGCCACAATAAAAGTCCACTTTAAAATATGCAGTTTTACTGTATTGGGAGGATCCGAATAGCAGTCAGTATTTGGTGTGACCCACATTTGCCTCACGCAGTGCAGCACATCTTCACATAGAGTTGATCAGGTTGTTGATTGTGGCCTGTGGAATGTTGGTCCATTCCTCTTCAATGGCTGTGCAAAGTTGATGGATATTGTCAGAAACTGGAACACGCTGTTGTATACACCGATCCGGAGCATCCAACATGCTCAATGGGTGACATGTCCGGTGAGTATGTTGGCCATGCAAGAACTGGGATGTTTTCAGCTTCCAGGAATTGTGTACAGATCCTTGCACCATGGGGTCATGCATTATCATGCTGCAACATGAGGTGATGGTCGTGGATGAATGGTACAACAATGGGCCTCAGGATCTCATCACTGTATCTCTGTGCATTCAAAATGCCATCAATAAAATGCACCTGTGTTCATTGTCCATAGCATACGCCTGCCCATACCATAACCCCACCGCCACCATGGGTCACTCCATCCACAACTGTGACATCAGCAAACCGCTCACCCACACTACGCCATACACACTGTCTGCCATCTGCCCTGTACAGTGAAAACCGGGATTCATTCGTAAAGAGAGCATCTCTCCAATGTGCCAGACGCCATCGAATGTGAGCATTTGTCCACTCAAGTCTGTTACGATGACGAACTGCAGTCAGGTTGAGCCCCTGATAAGGACGACGAGCATGCAAATGAGCTTCCCTGAGACAGTTTCTGACAGTTTGTGCAGAAATTTGGTTATGAAAACCAATTGTTGCAGCGGCTGTCCGAGTGGCTGGGCTCAGATGATCTTGGAGGTGAAGATGCTGGATGTTGAGGTCTTGGGCTGGTGTGGTTACACATGGTCTGCGGTTGTGTGGCCGATTGGATGTACTGCCAAATTCTCTGAAACGCCTTTGGAGATGGCTTATGGTAGAGAAATTAACATTTCAAGGGCAACAGCTCTGGTGGACATTCCTGCAGTCAGCATGCCAATTACACACTCCCTCATTTTAGAGTGGCCTTTTATTGTGGCCAGCCTAAGGCACACCTGTGCAATAATCATGCTGTCTAATCAGCATCTTGATATGCCACACCTGTGAGGTGGATGGATTATCTCAGCAAAGGAGAAGTGCTCACTAACACAGATTTAGAGAGATTTGTGAACAATATTTGAGAGAAATAGGCCTTCTGTGTAATAAAAAGTCGTAGATCTTTGAGTTCAGCTCATGATAAATAGGGGCAAACACAAAAGTTTTGCGTTTTATAATTTTGCTCAGTGTATATATATATATATATATTTTTTTTTTTTTGTTGTTGTTGTTGTTTTATTTCTGGTTCCTGATATAAAAAAAAACTTTAATTTTGTACTTTATTTTTTTAGAGCTGAACAGAATGAATAAATGCATAAAATACAATGAAAACTACTATATAATCCATTTAAATCACTTGCAAATATAATACTCCAAATGTCTTATTCTAATAGTGCAGCCTTTTACTCTTCAGGGACAGCCATTTGTCCCATTATTTAAATGTATGATCTCTCTCTGAGGGGTAAAATGTCTGTGGTATTATCTGTAAGCCCCCACCGAGGCTGCCTTCAGTTTCTATTTAATTGAAAAATGAGTGCTTCAATGCTCCCCGGGGCTCCTCAAAATCGGCGCAGCCTGCAGGATATGAGTCTTCATGTTGCAATGCACGTGACTGGAGGAATTCCTGAAGTCCTGAGTTTTCCCCAAAGATGGCATCTGCATATGTCCCCCATAAGTTCAGGGGCTTCAAAAAAACATGATATATTGTCACATATCAAGGTAATATCCAACCCCCATCTAGCAGTGCCAACTTGGAATTTCTAAGCCTATTTCTCTTATTGTCAGCTTAAAGCATTTCCAATCCTAAAAGTCTAATTTAAGAATGTAGGCTTTTTATTGATGTCGGTGTCCTTACTAGTAAAAATATATATATATTTTTTTGTCCTTTTGACTGCTGATGCTGGGACAGAATGCAAAAAGAAAAAAAAGATTCTGATTTGTTACCAGAATGAGAAGTGAGGGTAAATCTTCCAGTATGGAAACTTGTACCAGTGACAGCTGTCGGAGATGGAACTTCCCTCACATTCTCTTGTATCTCTAACACCTTTTTTTGTGACTGCTTCTCCTTAAGATTTATGTGGCATATAGAGAGTTAAAACATATTTATACCTTTAACAATAGTCCCTAAGCAGTAGTAGGTTATGGAATAATGAACTTCCTTTCTTCATAAATAATTACCTAGGAAAACTGGCAGTCTTAGGGCTTTGGAGAATGTTTGTAAGTCAGTGCTCTGGATTGTTGGTCATGCATGACATAGCAGGCTTTGGCGTACTGATGTGGAAAATGTACAGCTTTTTGTTTTTCTAGCCAAGTAAATGCAGCTATTAATATCAAACTACTTTAACAAGAAAAGTGTCCACGTCTGGGAATGTTAGCAAATTCATAGTCTTTTATACAAGATAAGCCCTGAAACAGCTACTTTCACACTTCTCAGTCTCTTCAAAAGCAAAATCAGCTTTAAGCAAACTTTGAGCTTTGTTTACTCCTAGCAGGCCACTTAGATGTCTTTCTGACTCCACTTTCGCCTACTGCCTGTTACAGGCTAAACTTCTTAAAAAATAGTACTAAATCACACTGCTGTCTCTGAGTTCAGAAGCCCACGGAGAAGAGATGAACAAATGCTGAATCTGCCCATGGCCTGCTCAAGTTATGATCTCATGTCTCTGGGTGACCCCATGCCTCCCTACTTATTTCATGGAAATATTAAAGTAGATGGCTTTGTTATCTGTCCAGATCACTGCCATTCTCCCAGTGTGGGCTTCTCCCTCTTCCTATGTTCCAGTTGTCTTCACTTGTAAGGCTTGCAAAGTCCACCTTACCAGTTTATAAAATAGAATGCTCTGTAACACTCCATAGACAGCTTGTCAATTTGTGCTGGCATGAACCACTGCCTTCTTAACTTAACAGGCTGCTTTACTCTTCTATCCTACTTTTTTACATCACAATTACCTGGCTAAAGTGCTGGGTATCAGATGCTAAGACATGCAAAACATCAGGACTGTAAAGCAAAAATTCATCCAAAACGTTAGTTTTCAGGGCAGTGAAGAAGAGCTTAGATACTTGCTGGGTGTTTACTCACTCCATTCAAGTCTTTCCTTGACTGCTGAAATCTGTGTTCCCTTACATTAAAGCCTATTTTAACCCTTAATAATGGAATGCAGTCAAGTTACATATACTGTAAGAAATAGGTTTGTGTGTTCGATATATCTATATATATTTATATATATACTGTATATGCAAAAACACATTTATATACTACAGTATGTGCTGCAGAAAGCAGTTATAATATGCGGTTGCGGCACACACAACGCTAAAAATACAATGCCCCAGGTCTCCTATGGTCCAACACACCCTTCTTCACACTGTCCCAATCAACAGCACTGTCCAGGGAGCGTTGGCAGGAGTAGTGTGATTTAAATCCATAGTCAATGTGTTTTGGTTCATTGTGTTTACATGTATTTAGACTCATACAGTATATACAGACAAAGAAGTAGAAAAAATGTAGCATGGAGCCTGTAAACTCCGCATTAAAACTTAGATATGCCACATTTTGGGCATAATGAGGGGCGTGACCGGATGAGAGGTTGAGCAGAGCAGGGTGAGGTAGCTCCCGTCCCATCCAGCAGCAGCTGATCAATCATGGTGCGAGACACACGCTAGCCTCGCTGCCTGAAGCCTGAAGCCGTGTGTTCCTGAGCGCGGCTTCTCGGCTGGATACACGCGGCGCGGCGTGGCGCGGCGGAACCGGTGGTACGGAGGGGAGCTGGAAGGCTCCTCAACAGGCGTCCCGGAGCGGGAGCGGGTGAGCGAGACCCGCCGCAGGCATCAGGCATCAGTGACCGAAGGTAATGACAAGGTAGCAAGCGCGGACCTGAATGTAAGCCGGAGGGGGTAAGGAGGAGACGGCTGGCCATGGCTCCAAACCGTAGAGAAATTGAATGAAGACACAGCGCAGAGAGTAAGGTCAGGTTTGGAGCAAGGATCACAGGAAGCAGGTCTGTGGATATACTATGAAAAACGGCAGCGCCGTGAGTAAATGACAAAGTGGGAGAAAGACAAGGGGAAGGATTGTGTGTTTATTTTGCTTGTATTTTCCCCCTCTCTCTCTTTATTTATCTTCTCCCTTGGAAGACTACCCCCTGCTGGAATGTCTTTGGAAGGATAAAAGCGATAAGAAGGTAAAACTTAAACAATTCAACTTATAGCAAGCCTCATGAAATTTATTGTGGTAAGGCAGATTTTTTTTTTTTTTCCCCATGCCCTTTTATACATGTACTCTGAATATTAAGCTATACCGTGGTCCGGTTTAGATACATGTATCCTTGTATTTCGGCTCTCTATGGATGGTGACTAGGAACGGCGGGCCTGTGTGAATATGGTCAACAATTACTGGGGACTGGTATAAATACATATGCGAATTCCCTTGTTTGCAGCTCCGAGGACAATACCCCTGTGAGAGAGGGGTGGAGTGGAGGGAGATACAAACAGGGAGAGAGGGAAGGATTGAATTCTACGATCTTCATTATATGTGGATGGTATATATGCAGGATTAAAAGGGCTTGCTGCTTCCAGCCTCTGATTTGAACAGGCAGCAGGATACTACCTGAGTATCCTCCTGTGAGAGGGGAGGAGCTAGGTGGAGTACACAATCGGAAATCTTGCGGACCTGCCTTACATAGAGAAGGAGAAAACCGGACCTGGAGG
>BLSH010193653.1:2835287-2845686 GCA_018402905.1 Glandirana rugosa | reverse complement strand
AAAAAAAAAAAAAAAAAAAAAAAAAAAAAAAAAAAAAAAAAAAAAAAAAAAAAAAAAAAAAAAAAAAAAAGATATGCCACATTTTGGCTCTATGGCTTTTAGCAGATCACCAGCTAGGCTTGCAGTGAATAAAGGAGATGCTCATTGAGTAGTAGAACATTTCAAGATGCTAGATTAGATCTAATGAAGGTCACTACCACCCAACTGAAAAACTGCCAAAGTACTCTGACTTACATATTACAAACAATAATAGCTTTGGTTACAATATTTACTACTGATAATCTATGCGTGATACATTTATCAGAAAACATTTTTTGAAGTTCTCAGCTTGAAAATATTGAAAGGAAGGGAAGGTTTTATGAGCTATAGAATATTATTCAGAGACCGCCAGTTTGACATGCGTGTTGCCAAGTGTCTTAGGAAGCCTCAGGCTACTGAAAATTGTACTGAAATTAACAAGCAAGAACCTTGCCTCCCCATGCATATATGCATTACTACCGATGAGCAGAGCCACTCATCACACGGATGTGCTAACAGTAAGTCACGTTTTAGTGTTTTGACTACAAATTTCTCCATCAGCCATGTAAATCAAAGGATTAACATCTGTAAAGCCTTCCTCACATAAATGTTGAGATTATGCAACTATTTTCACACTTCCCATCCTGTTTTTGGATAATAACATCTGCCTTTCAATTGTGATTGGATGAAGGTGACAGTGCTATCTGTGTGATTGCAAATGTTGGGGTATTTTCCTGATACTCATTAGACCTAAAGAAGTGGCTTGAATAAGCAACACAATGCAGAACTTGGAGAACAAATCTAGTCAAGTGGCACTAACTACTACTAGATATACCATGACCTGGATAAATAAGAACTATTACAGACATTTTAGAGTAACTTTAGAATTTTGAGCATTGGTTATGCCCTATCCAATGACAGGCATTCTATGAAGTTTGTAGTGTACTTGTGAGGTAGCAGTAGAGCATGTAGTGGTGGGTAAGTTCATGACAGCTCGATTCGTGAAGGGTCCTTGGTATGCACCCTTCAAGCATGTGAAGATTATGGAAGTAGGGGTGAAGCACCATGTGTGAAAGAGAAAGTCTTTGGAGCCCAAGTCGGTTGGAGAACAATAATCAATGTTTTGGAATTTCTGTTGTGCCTGCACTGGCATACATTTGCCACTGTAAGTACAGCAGACACTCTGGAACACCTATACTAGGACACTGATTATAGTCCCCACTACCAAATATTTCTAGCACTATCTAGCACTAACAATGTCCTGAAGAAGGGGAAGCTCCAATACCCCAAAACATGTTGGTTATGTTTTAATAAAGAGATCATTATTCTCCAATTGGCTGGGGTTTCTATTACTTTCTATTCACCCACCTCCAGTGTTGGCATACATAAATCAGTCATGCATACGCAAATCCCAGACATACGGAATAATGGCCGTATCTGTCCCCTATTTAGTGCCCGAACAGCGATTTCAGGGGGCACCAAAGAGGTCACAACCTGGCTCTGGGCAGGCCATGGCAGAAAAGACATTGTTCATTTGGATTTGAGGTCTGTACTGCTATTGGGGAGTGCAACTGAAGGTGAGGGTGGGGGAGTAAAAGTGCAATTATCCTTTAAGCATTCAATTTCCATCTAACATAACTGCATGTCAACCCAATCTAAATGTTACATAACCTAATTTACATTTAAAACAAGGAACTTTCTTGGCTGCCTACCATCAACATGTAAGGCCCAAACACCCTTTGACAAAAAAAGTATTTTATGTTTGAATTACCATTGCTTAACCAGCACTGATACCCTTTCATTTATTTCTGTGTTTGTTCCGAATAATGATAGAAAATGTGTGGCATGATAGGAAACGTATTTTCCTTTCTTTTACAAACACCAGCGCATCTAAGATCCTCAAACAATCCAGCTGTCTGTATCTTCTGAGAATTACATAAAACAAGTGATTGCAAGCAGCAAGGTCTGTGTTCAGGTGATAAGTTCTCATCTGTCTAGTGTTGAGTAATGTTCCCTCTTGCTGAACATTTGAACTATAGCCTACAATTTTCTTCTGTGTTTATCAGTGTTAACGTGTCCTGTGCTACCAGAAAGGGTGGTGAAGAGGAGAGGGGTGCACTCAAATTAACATATTAAACATTTTATATTTTAAGCAAGTTACATAGTCATCAGACCTGTAAAAAAGAACCTTAAAAAAGATTTCTTTGTCAAAATACCAAGCTGGAGGAAAGCATAAAGAGTGTAAACTTGGGGACAAATCATAGTTATTAAAGTAGAACTATGGTCAAAATGAAGAAATCAATCTGTTATGTACCTATACAGTCTGTTAAACAGGTCACTGATTGTTTTGCAAAAAGCAGTAAGGATGTTGAGATCTCTACCTTGTCTCCAGCTCTGATGTGCACTTCCTTTAGTGAGCTGACAATTTTACTTCCTGGTAAAGTTGTGATTCATGTGGTGTGAACCGACCCTAAAAGAGCACATTTGGTTAATACTAGTTACTGTACCTCCAAGTACCAGAATGTCTACTTCAGCTTTTGAGAGAGAGCCTTAGGACGCCAGAAAACATCCCAGGAGATATGGAAACAGCAACCAACTTTCATGTACATCGGCACTGCCCAGTCCCGTCTTCACTCTACGTCTACCACAATAAAAAGGTAAACTTGGAAACCAATTGTAAGAGACATGAAGAGGCAAGCCAGTTCCGGCAGGTAGGTGGCTGCAATTTGCACATCAGGTTGCCCTGGTTTTCTGGGTTCCTGGGGTGATCTGACTGGATGCAGGCGCTGTTTTGCCAACAATTTTTTATCCGGCTCCCTCGATTTTTCAATTGATGGATACCACGTGGAAAAGTGGTGACAGGGCCCCCATGGAGAGAATTTTGTACGATTCACCAGGAACTGGATGAAATTCACATAGTGTATGGCAAGCTTTAGAGTCCAGAGCTTGGTCCAATATTTGAATTTGAGGCTGTACTTGAAAAATCTGATTACTAATAATCCCCATGCAATCTAAGAAGCTGGAGCCATATTTCAATAAAGAATGGGGAAAAACTGCAGTGCCCAGATGTGCAAAGCTAACAGCGATCTATCCACACGATTCCAGGCTGTAATTGCTGCCTAGGGGTGGATACTTATGTAGTCAGTTATTGTGTTTGTTTCATTGTAATTTATTTAAATCACTTTGCAGAAATTTGTTTTTACTTTGACATCATGAAGTACTGTTGACTGATATAAAAAATTCACAGTTTCATGACTAATGATGCACCAAAAGTTATCGGCTGAAATTAGGGTTTTCAGCGTTGTGCCGAAAGAAAAAAAGGCTCCAATAATGGCTGCCCAAAAACAACCGTGATTTTACCATGCTCATGGTGTGTTTATTATACGTCATGTGACAAAACGTGTATCAAAAATGCAACACGGTTTCGTTTTTGATGCGTTCTTGCTGCATTTTCAATGCATTTCAATGGTAAAGTGCATTTTTGGTGCAAATATGCGCCAAAATGTAGCAAGCAGGATTTTTAACACCGCTTCAAAAGGTGCCGGTAATGGGCAACAATACATTAATATTCATTTAAATGTATGACATTAATTAAAAAGTTGAATATAATACAATTATTCTTAAAAATATACATATTTTTAAAAAAACTTCAATTTCGGTTTCAGTTTCGGCCAAGTGCATCCTGAATTTTCGGTTTCGGTACCAAAATTTTAATTTCGGTGCACCACTATTCATGACAAAAAAAGATTAAAATTTCCAAAGGCAGTGAAAACTTCTATAGGCACTTTACTTAGGGCTAGGCAGTGTGAGAGACAGATTTGTGTCAACTGGCAAAGGAAAATAGCAGAGACCACAAAATACCAATCATAAATTATTCTTTTACCAATGTTTTATAGTTCATTTTTCTTCTTTTTTTTTTTTAACCCCTTCATATCCCGGCCATTTCTGGCACTCCTCTCCTACATGTACAAATCATCATTTTTTTTGCTAGAAAATTACTCAGACCCCCCAAACATTATATATGGTTTTTTAGCAAAGATTCTAGGGAATAAAATGGCGGTTGTTGCAGCTTTTTATGTCATGCGGTATTTGCGCAGCGATTTTTCGAACGCGTTTTTTTTTTTAAGAAAAACTGTTTCGTGAACTAAAAAAAATCAAAACAGTAAAGTTAGCCCAATTTTTTTCATAATGTGAAAGATGATGTTACGCCGAGTAAATAGATACCCAACATGTCACATTTTAAAATTGCGCAAACTTGTGGAATGGCGCCGAACTTTGGTTATTAAAAATCTCCATAGGCGCTGCTTTAAAATTTTTTACAGGTTAGGTGTTTTGAGTTACAGAGGAGGTCTTGGGCTAGAATTATTGCTCTCACTCTAACGCACGCGGCGATACCTCACATGTGTGGTTTGGACACCGTTTACATATGCGGGCGCGACTTACGTATGCGTTCGCTTCTGTGTGCGAGCTCGCAGGGACGGGGCGCTTTAAAAATATTTTTTTATTATTTATTTCTTATTTTACTTTTATTTTTTTTTATTTTTACACTTTCACTTTAATTTTTTTTTTTGATCACTTTTATTCCTATTACAAGGAATGTAAACATCCCTTGTAATAGGAAAAGTGAGTGACAGTTCCTCTTTATGGACAGATGCAGGGTCTATAAGACCCTACATCTATCCTACAGGCTGGAAAGGCTGAGATCAGAAAAAAAAAAAACAGACGATCTCAGCCTTTCCTTCCCCTTTAACGGCGTTGTTTACTTCGGAGACCCGGAAGTGACGTCACGACGTGCGCCCGGGCCTCCGAGAGCCATAGAGATGACCGAGGGACATCTGTCCCTCGGAAATCTCTGGCACTAGCATCCGGCGGCAGGCGATTCCTTCTCCCAGTCACCGATCGCTCAGGTGAGCCGGGAGAAGCACCGGAGGGCGGCGGGAGGGGGGCGTCCCCTCCCGACGCCTGTAAGAACGATCAAGCGGCTGACCTGCCGCTATGATCGTTCTTACGGTGATGGGAATCGCCTGAGGAAAAAAATTATACCTCAATGATGCCTGCAGGTGCCGGCATCATTGAGATATCACCACTGAAACCCCAGGACGTCCATGGACGTCCTAGGATCTGAAGTGGTTAAAGATGAACTATCACTTTAAAGTGTAAAGTATAACTAAAGGAAAAACTTCTTTTTTTTTTAATTCTTGAGGGATTAAAATGTTTGCCAGTTTTTATTGCTGTCTGTGCCCCCATTAGGGAGATTCACCAACTCCATTTGTCCAGTTTACCATTATCATTGAAAGTGAAAGTAAAGGAAAATCCCAAATTGTCCCCGGAAAAGTAATAGAGGGCAATCTTCCAATGGGGACACTGGTTCTGGTGAGCTGGGGGTCCCCAATGAATTCCCTTCATTTGCAGGGATTTCCTCTCACTTCCTCTTTGGCTATGGGACAGGAAGGGAAATCTCTGCTATGGGACACAGATGGTGAAAAAAAATTCTGACGGGTTTTAACCCTACCTTGCTCTATCCAAAATGAAAAAAAAAAAAAGGTTTTGCCTATAGTTCTACTTTAACCCCTTGACGCCGGCCGTACGCAAATATGCGGCCTCTCAGCGCCTGGTCCTTAGCACCAAAGGGGCACATATTTGCGTGAATTGCTGCCTATACACCTGTGCCGAGAGCACAGGCACTCTCAGCACAGGTGTGAACATCCATGCTATCCGATTCCAGTGCAGACCAAAAAAAGGGTCCTGCACCATTTTGGTGCAAATGCAATTTCAGCCATACGGTTCGTATGGCTGAATTCGCATCGCACAGACACTGAATGTGATGTGCACAGCAATGCGGTGTGAATCAAATGCAATGTCTGGCACTAGTGTGAACCCAGCCTTAAGGCTCATTCACACCTAGTGCATTGAGTTGGGTTGACCACGCAGATCAATCCAAGGACACAGCAAATACTACTGATGTCTCTGTGTGCAGTTCACCCCAAGCATTGCATTGTTGTACACTGGAAAAAAGTTAAGACATGTTACATTTTTTTGCAGCACAGCGCACAAAAATGCATTACAATGTGTGTTGAATTACTGGAATGCGCTGCTGTGTTAGGCTCCGTTCAGACCAATGCGTTTTTTCATGCTTTTTGCAGAAATGCAGCGACCTTTTTAACATGAGTTTCATTAGAACATGTTCACATCAATGCATTTTTGTGCCTCTTGGTGTCAGAAAGGGTCAGGGACTTTTTAAAACTAAAAACAGTGTTTTTTTGCAGTCTTTGGTTCAATAGATTTCAATGGAGAAGCTGCAGAAAAGCATGTAATGCATTTTTGCTGCGCTTTTACCACGATCTGCATAAAAAATGCAAATCTCGGTAAAAAACGCAGAAAGCACTGCAGAAACGCTCAAAAGCAACATGCATAGATGTGAATGGAGCCTAATAGATTTAAATAGACGTTTAAAAAAAGTAAAGGAAAACAAAACACAAAAAAATGTAGCGCACATGTGTTATGTGCACAGGCTGTAATGTGTGAATGAACCCTAAAAAAAGACAGAATCTTGTGTGTGAGTATCTACCACAACCACTCCATTCCATTGGCTGATGGGAAGCTGTTGTAGCTGGATACAGAAATAGATTTCATTTTCAATTAGGACACAGGGGCTTTTAGTGTTTGTCAGCTTTCTAAATTTGTAAACGCCTGGCTTCTCCACCCACAGTCCTCGTACAGAAGGTTCATTCTGAATAGTTCCATCTTTTGTCGTAGTAACAAACGAGGGTGTCACTGCCTGAAAATATGATGTTTTTGATGGTGTCACAAGCATCATTATACAAATTCTTCCATTGAAATTCTAAATATAACTTTAGCAAAGTATCAGTGAGGTATGGAAACAGCTTGGCTTCTTTAGATAATCACAATTTAAATTCCTTCCAGTTCTGAACGAGGAAGGCAGAAATGAATTCAGGTTTTGCTGACTGTGGCCAGGGATTACCTTTTACAAAGAACTGTATTAGGTTTCTAACATCAGAGACTCAATTTGGGAAGGAGAATGCAGGACGTGGTAGCAATCGGAAGCATATGTAGCCAATCTATACACAGATAAATGAAATATAAAATCAGAGAAATCCAGTGTTTACAATATAATATACAAGTATTAAAAAAGCAACCAGTACATATTATGAAAAATGTAATTTAACCACTTAAGGAGGGTTTCCCACTGTAGGACCAGAGCACTTTTTGCAATTCAGCACTGCGTCCTTTTAAATGACAAGTGCGCGGTCGTGCGACGTTGTACCCAAATGAAATTGAGGCCCTTTTTACCCCACAAATAGAGCTTTCTTTTGGTGGCATTTGATCCCCTCTGTGTCACTTCTGATCACCGCTATTAACAAAAAAAGAGCGACAATTTTGAAAAAAAAAAAAACAATATTTTTTACTTTTTGCTAAAATACATATCCAAAAAAAAAATAAAAAAAAAAATTTATTCATCAGTTTTGGCTGATATATATTGTTCCTCATATTTGTGGTAAACAAACCGTGATTGGCGTTTATTGATTGGTTTGTGCAAAAGTTGGCGCGTTCACAAACCATGAGAATTCATTTATGGCGTTTTTACTATTTCTTTTTACTAGTAATGGGATATTGCAGCGGACATGTCGGACATTTTTTGACACTTTTTTGCGACCAATGACATTTATACAGCGATCAGAAATTTAAATAGCCACTGATTACTTTGTAAATGTCATTGGCAGTGAAGGGGTTTAACCTGCAGGGGGTGATCCAGGGGTTAACTGTGTTCCCTAGGCGTGTTCTAACTGTGAGGGGGCTGGGCTGGCAGGGGCATAAGAGATCTAACTGAACCCAGTGACAGGGATCAGTAGATCTCTTACATGCCGCCTGACAGAGCGGGGAACCGCCGTGTTTACATTGGCGGTTCTCCGTTTCTCTTCTGTGCCAGGCAATCGCGGGTAGCTGGCGGACATCGAGTCCGCCCGATCCGCGGCCATACTGCTGGAGAGTGCGGCGGGCACAAGAAAAACTAAATATTTTGATGAAGCACGCCAGCCGTCCGAAGCGCATTACATTTGCCTTTTGACATTGCTCAACGTGGTTTTATCTCTTCAATACATTTGGAATTTTGCATCAATTTGGGTGTGCAGCCATCCTATCTTCAATCTATAGTAAATATTTTGTATTGTTTTGAATTGGCGGGTTAATTTAGTTGACGTTTATATGTTTTTTTAAATGCATGTTTTTTTTTTTCCATTTTTACCACTTAAATAAAATCTTTGTTTTATAAGTAAACTTGACAAAAGAGTCATTGAACACTATGGGGCAGATTTACAAAAACTGGTGCACACAGAATCTAGAGCAGCTCTGCATAGTAACCAATCAGCTTCTAGGCTTTATTGTCAAAGGTTAACCAAACAAGCAGTTACTCTATGCACAGCTGCACAAGATTCTCTATGCACCAGATTTAATGAATCCCCCCTCCCCGATATTTTTTTAAGAGCCAGTAGAACAGAAGCAGATTGCTTTCAGACTCTCTGTTCCTAAAAGTTTGATGAAAGGGTGCCAACAGAAGAAGGAAGGCATGGAACCACTGCACTGATGATTCAGTTGTATATGTTTATCTTGAACTACTGAACTCAGTAAGCAACACACTTTTTTTCAGCAAAGCAGGAAAAGGAACATATGTAAAGGAGCCTCCAACTGCTGGTAAGTGTGCTTAGGCCCTTCTGTGCCCACAGCCTTATAGCTGTCTATCCACAGTGTGAAATCGAAGGCACTGCTGCCTCTATCTACTACGCCCAGGCTATTCTGAGTGAGATTTGGTCATGTCCCTTCTGTGCTACTCCTCCTTGCTGAAGGCTCTTACGAAGCAAAGTCCTGCCTCTATCTGGATGGCCACATTCACACACGCAGACACAGTGCACAGCAAGGCATGTTAACTCAGTAATGGGAAAAAGATGATCTGCAGGGAGACTTGACAGAAACACATCCATGGCTCAATGTTCTGGCTCAGAAAAAGGCCATGTGACTTTTCCTTTTTTTTGCAACCCATACTGACTTAAAGGTGGCCCATTCAAAACATGACATTACCCAGAAGTAATTTCCCAATCTGTTGACATTTTTGCATTCTAAGTAATGTAGAGTACCTGACGTGTTGAGCATCAGGCACTACTAACTCAGGGATCGGATCATCACCCGTGTGTGTCACATGTCCCTATGACAAATCGGGCTGGGGCTTTGGATGATGCCACAATGTTCCCCGGGAACCAGGAAGTGTGGTACTGGTGTTGTTTAATTGTAATCTTGTACTGGTGGAGTTTTATTTTAAAATGGATGATAATAAAAGTGGTTTTAATGGGTAAACACTATACAGTTATTGTTTCTTTCTTGGATGTTGTGACCAAGAGGAGAGGAGGATAAGAGGTACACCTGGCTGGAAGAAAAAAGGATCCCATTTAAAGGGTACATATGCAAGGTTTGAGCTTACATTTTATGTGGGTCATATATATAAACAGTATCTCACAAAAGTGAGTACACCCCTCACATTTTTGTAAATATTTTATTCTATCTTTTCATGTGACAACACTGAAGAAATGACACTTTGCTACAATGTAAAGTAGTGAGTGTACAGCTTGTATAACAGTGTAAATTTGCTGTCCCCTCAAAATAACTCAATACACAGCCATTAATGTCTAAACCACTGGCAACAAAAGTGAGTACACCCTAAAGTAAAAATGTACAAATTGGGCCCAATTAGCCATTTTCCCTCCTCGGTGTCATGTGACTCATTAGCGTTACAAGGTCTCAGGTGTGAATGGGGAGCAGGCGTTTTAAATGTGGTGTTATCGCTCTCACTTTCTCATACTGATCACTGGAAGTTCAACATGGCACCTCATGGCAAAGAACTCCCTGATGATCTGAAAAAATGAATTGTTGCTCTACATAAAGATGGCCTGGGCTATAAGAAGATTGCCAAGACCCTGAAACTGAGCTGCAGCACGGTGGCCAAGACCATACAGCAATTTAACAGGACAGGTTCCACTCAGAACAGGCCTCGCCATGGTCGATCAAAGAAGTTGACTGCACGTGCTCAGCGTCATATCCAGAGGTTGTCTTTGGGAAATAGACATATGAGCGCTGCCAGCATTGCTGCAGAGGTTGAAGGGGTGGGGGGTCAGCCTGTCATTGCTCAGACCATACGCCGCAAACTGCATCAAATTGGTCTGCATGGCTTTCGTCCCAGAAGGAAGCCTCTTCTAAAGATGATGCACAAGACCTGTACCAAGGTCATTAGGTACAGGAATCACACGAACAGAAGTCGTTTGACAAACACCCGAAAGAACACGTAGTAGAAATCTTCTCCGAAGGAAGACCCTGC
>BLSH010193653.1:2816244-2832425 GCA_018402905.1 Glandirana rugosa | reverse complement strand
AAGTAGTCGGGTAGTAGAGTCCAGTAGAGTTTAGCTTATTTTCTCGCCCGGACAAACTAAGAAGAGTTAAGATATTTTTTTCTAAGAGACTATAATAACGGGGTGTAGATCAATGTACCGTTGTACATAGGTGGCCTTAAGGACTTTACAAGACAGTCATATTAAGGGTTTGGTTTACTTTTGGATTTAAGAACCAAGTCGATATCCGTATAGAGTAATAACTTGTGACTGCAAATCGTTTTTCAAATCGGTGGTCTTAGTTACATCAAGACCCGTTTGGGTAAGTGTTTCTGGTTCAACCAAAGTATAGATGAACCGTCTCACCACTATTACACGTCGCTCCATATGTCAATCCAGTAGACCGGCTTCAGTGTTCAATAATGAGATATGCCTATAGCTGAACCAAGAATTTAGGTTTTCATTTGGTTTGGGAATTATACTGACAGAACATTTCAGGAATTCCGGTGGATACATGTTGCCATGTAACTAGATGTGGGGCAATAATATCAGAGAATCTTTTTTTATAGAATTGAGAAGAATCAAACAGGCCCGCTCTTTTATTCGATTTGAGATGACCTGAGATGATGGGCTGATGAAGCCATTGGAAGAATTTCTACACTTTTTCAGTGGAAAATGGGGGTGGGAGAGCATAAAGTTGAGGTAGCTGCCTCTAGGGGCTCATTTACACTTGCTTCAAAATGTGGCACTGGGCAGCTTTTTAAAGCACTATGAATGCCAAAGAAATTGTCACTAAATAAAATGTTAAGCTTACAGTCCTGTTCACATGTTTGCTTTGCTTCAAAAATTATACCCCATGTCACTTTAATGGTGCTTCAAAGCATCTTCAAAGCCTCAATAGAAGCTATGACAAAACTCGCTTGCAGCACATGCAGCTTTTGAGAGGCTTTTATTCAGCTTTAGCTTTGCTTTGTTTTTTAGGTATTGCAGGTACGAGATATCCCAGGATGCACTGGTAAACCAACAAGCGAACCAGAAAGATGTCATCAGCAGTCACTTCCAGTTCATATGTATATATTGTGGGAGTGTTTGGTGCAGACGTCACATCTGGTGTGCAGTGTGGAGCAGCAAGAATGTAAGCTGGATAGCAAATGGCTCACGTGGTATGTATCATTGGAATGCTATAGCGGTAGGCAACCGGAGAGCGAAGAATGAGCAGCAGATGATCAGCAGACATGGGGGACCGGAGCAGGAGAAACTAGGAATGTCACACGTGGTGCACAGTGTGGGAGTAATATAGAAGGAGATGAGAGTAGATCAGAGAGAGAGGAGGATCAGCAAACTAGAGGATCAGCAGAGCTGGGGGTTGCTACTGAGTGGGGCATCAGCAGAGCTGGGGGCCTTTTTCAACCAGGGTATCCAGGCATGGGGTGCCTTCAGCTGTCTTCAGGGGTGCCTAGGCAAACACCTAGAAGTTGCCCAAAAACTGCACACAAGCCAGTGGGTGGATCAAACATGCCTATTAGTTACACAAAACCACAGGTTTTCATTGTGCACCATTACAACCTTCTAGCTGCCAGTGTCCTCCTTATCACTGGCTGATAAGGAGGATGTCGGCACCTGCACTGCATCCTTGTTTGTCCCTCCCAAGCCCCTCTCCTTCAGCACCAGGGTCACATTAGCTGAGTGAGGGAGAGAAACCGAGGTAAAAGAGAAACATTGGAACACTAATCAGTACCAGTGTGCAAAGGTGTATTTGCTTAGGAGGAATAAATCACCGCTAACGTTGGGTGTCCTACACATGTGGATGTTGCTACATTATGCAAAACTATTCATTTATTTTTTGTTTAAATTTTAGAATGGGGTGCCTCAGGATTTTGTGGAATTTTAAAGGGTGCCTTTACTGAAGAAAGGTTGAGAAACGCTGCTCTAGGATCTCAAGATATGCCAAAAGGGAAATGTTGAGGGACCTTGAAGTCACATGGGCCCTCAGTAGAATGGTGGAGCGACAATATATAATATTGGGGTCATGGTCTGACCATGGCACTGATATAATATTTGCTTTTAGAAAGGACTGGGAGAGAAGTACACTTGACCCAGATGTGATCTATGCAGGTATAGAGGTCATGTTGGGAAGAGTAATAAGTGTGTAGGAGAGGGTTTAGCTTGCGCAAGGCATCAACAAGATCTGATTTAGTGAGGAAGCGAGTGTGAATTTGGTTTAAAAAATGAAAGCTAGAAACTGGTTACCATACAAAGTTCCTCCAGATTCTGGCTGCTCCACTCTTAGTAAATTCTCCTATTTCCCCATTCCCCACACTAATTCTGAGAAATTATGCGGTAAAAAAACACATGCAAAGCCACTAAATACTGCAGTTCCGCATCCACTTCAGTGCTGCCAACTTCAAAAACACTAGCACATCTGTTCCATGATGATGAATGCCATCGGTGTGATTCAAATGTATGCTTAATTCAAAAAAATATTGTTCTAAACATACCAATAAGCAGTAAAACAGTAAAATGCAATGAGTATGCAAGAAATTCAGCTGTCTAACCACAAAACTTGAGTTCTGAAAGTGGTAATTATGATGTTGTAGTCACATTAAGGTGAAAAAAGTGTTAACAATTGCTAAATTACAGCTTGGTTTGCACTGGCAGCTGTCCACCAGGGAAAAGGACCACATAGAGTCTCCAAATAAACAAAAAGAGTTGAGCTGGCACAATGTTCTGGAACAACGGCTAGCACTTGCTGAGCTCTGATTTTGCAAAGTGGCTCAGATGTTTGCCAAGAGTGCACCTGCCAGGAGCTGACGGCTGCCTCCGCAAGAATCAGCCATGCTGGAGACCGGCAGCAACAAAGAGAGGAAGCTGATGCGTGCCGAGCCATAAAGGGCTGCAAAGCCCGAACAAAGTATAAAAGAATAATATTGTTTACCCAGGCTGCTCTTAAAATAAATCAACCTACCCTCAGACTACTGAGATTTTATACATTGTTTAAAAATACTTTTTAAATGTCAATGTAGACCCATACTCAAAAGTAAATGTAACCATACTTAACCACTTGCCAACCAGCCGCTGTTGTTTGACGCCGGCAGGTTGGCTCTCATGCACAAATCACTGTAGGTGTACAGCGGGCGCGGGAGCGTGTATTGTGGGCACACACGGGGGAGCCAATCAGCGGGTGGGGCGGACTCGCTGTCCGTCAGCCACTGCAGTGACAGAATGGCCATCTGCGAGTGTAAACAAGTTCTGACAGGGGAGTTGAAAAAGGTCGTCTGTTCTCTGTGATAGGGAACAATGATCACTCTCCTCCCCCAGTCAGCCCAACCCCCATACAGTTAGAAACACTTCCCAGGGAACACAGTTAACCACTTGACTGCCCCTAGTGTTAACCCCTTCCCTGCCAGTGACATTTACACAGTAATCAGTGGCTATTTATAGCACTTATCGCTGTATAAATGTCAATGGTCCCAAAAAAGTGTCAAAAGTGTCCGATCGGTAGACCGCAATATCGCAGTCCTGATAAAAAAAAATATCGCAGATCGCCGCCATTACTATTTAAAAAATGAATAAACAAATAAATAAAAACGCTATAAATGTATTCCCATAGTTTGTAGATGCTATAACTTTTGCGCAAACCTATCATGATACGTTTGATAAAATGAAAGATGAACCGGCACCACTGGATTCGGATATAATCTTCAATAATCTTCAAATTTATTCCTCATAATACAAGCTTGTACTGCCTTTAATATGATCATGAAGGAATACATTTGAAGATTAAATCCGAATCCAGTGGTGCCGGCTCATCTTTCATTTTATCACTTGTATCATTGCCTGAACGCTGCGAGGGCGTTCATGAAGCCAGAGCACCTGGGCTGGGGTGTGGATCATTATTCCCTGCAAGCTTTGCCTAACTGATAGAGCGGTTTACCCCTTTGGAAACATTATGCTTGGTAATCAATATACGTTTATTGCAATTTTTACCAAAGATATGTAGAAGAATACATATTGGCCTAAACTGAGGAAGAAATTCGTTTTTTTTTTACTTTTTTTTTGGGGATATTTATTATAGCAAAAAGTAAAACAATATATATTTTTTCAAAATTCTCTCTCTTTTTTTGTTTATAGCACAAAAAAATAAAACCCGCAGAGGTGATCAAATACCACCAAAAGAAAGCTATAATTGTGGGGAAAAAAAGGATGTCAATTGTGTTTGGGTACAGCGCAACTGTCAGTTAAAGCGACGCAGTGCCGTATCGCAAAAAATGCTCTGGTCCAAATCCTTCCGGGACCGAAATGGTGCACCAGTGTCCACTGACTATTAAAGCTGAAGTTTAATCTGCTTATATTTTGCTTTCCCTGCTTCCTCTTTCCCCCATTTTCACCAACATATTAAATGAAATGTTCAAATAAAAAGTCTGCACGTTCATTACATATTATTTTATACCCAGTGGCATTACTATTGGCTCTCTGTCATTCTCCTTGCAAGGCAGGCAGAATATGGCTGGTAGGAGGAGCTGTATGTAGCTTCCTGATACAGACCACCCGAGGTAACACCAACATGTGATACGAAGCATATATGACTGAAGAACTGAAATCCAATACATGAAAAGGGGCAAGCCAGGGACGTAACTCTGGGAACAAAGGAGCTAGATGATAATGGATATCCTCTAGCCATGAAATGAGTGACATCTGTGCAACTGCACAGTCCCAAATGCACCCTGGGTGCATTCAGGGCACGGATGTCACGTTCATAGCAGTAGCTGTGTCTGTGCAGCAATGAGACTGCCTGCAGAGGGATGCATGGAACACCTGTACATCCCTAAAGGGTAAACACAGCCCTCACACTGGGCACACTGGGCACAGATTCATATACCTTGCACGAATGAGGCCTTACCTTGATTTGCGCTGAATTGCACAGTATTGTGGTGCCATTCAAAATGAATGGCACTGCAAAGTTTTCTGTGATCCTGTCATTCATCTACCCATCTTCTATTCACACAATGCTTTGCATTCTGGGAATGAATATTAGGAATGGAGTAGACAGGTGGAAAGGGTGAGCAAGCAGCGTAATTCTGTTAAACCCAGGAGGGCTAAAAGGACAGCTCTGTGAGGAGCTACTAAAGCGGTTGTACACCGAAGTAAAAAAAAAAAACTGTAAGGCAAAGGCATAATGAGCTAGTATGCACAGCATACTAGCTTATTATGAAATACTTACCTCAGAACGAAGCTCCCACAGGCCCACTTGGTCACCGATGAGGGAGCTGACATGTTCCCCCGGGGGCTCCTTCCGGGTTTTGTGGCTCTGGCACTGTGAGTGGCTGGAGCCGCGCTGACATCACTCCTGCGCATGCACGCAGGAGCCCTTCGTTCCAGCAGGATATGCGGGACCTTCACTGCGCATGCGCCGCTGACGTCAGCAGCTGCATGCAAGGTGAATATCTCCTAAACAGTACAGGTTTAGGAGATATTCATTTTACCTACAGATAAGCCTTATTATTGGCTTATCTGTAGGTAAAAATGACCTTGGAGGGCATACAACCGCTTTAACATGAAATGTTCACCACATGTTGGCAACAACCCATGCAATCATGCATATAAAGAAGCCAAACAAATAAGTTCAGAAATGAAGTTGTGTGTAATAAAATGGAATGACACAGGGAAAAAGTATTGAACACGCTAACTGAAATTAATTTAATACTTGGTACAAAATCCTTTGTTGGTAATGACAGCTTCAAGACGCCTTCTGTATGGAAAAACGAGTCACGTGCATTGCCCAGGTGTGATTTTGGCCGATTCTTACACACAAACAGTCTTCAAATCTTGAGAGTTCAGTGGGCCTCTTCTGTGAACTCTGAATTTTAGTTCTTTCCATAGATTTTCTATTGGATTCAAGTCAGGTGATTGGCTGACTAGCAGCTTTATTTTCTTTCTTTGCAACCAGTTGAGAGTTTCCTTGGCTTTGTGTTTGGGGTCATTGTCTTGCTGAAATGTCTACCCTCGTTTCATCTTCATCCTGGAAGATGGCAGCAGATTTTTATCAAGAATGTCTTGCTACATTTTCCCATTTATCCTTCCTTCAATGATATGAAATTTCCCGTTTCCCGAAAAACAGCCCCACGCCATGCTGTTCCCACCTCCAAACATCACTGTTGGTATGATTTGATCTCCAAGCACGGTGTGTATTATGGCATCTAAAGAGTTCAATTTTGGTCTCATTTGACCAAACTACATTCTCCCAGTATTTCACAGGCTTGTCTAAATGTTGTGCAGCAAACTTTAAACGAGCTTCAACATGCTTTTTCTTCAGCAATGGAGTCTTGTGTGGTCAGCGTGCATACAGGCCATGGTGGTTGAGTGCATTACTTTTCTTTGAAACAACTGTACCTGCTAATTCCAGGTCCTTCTGAAGCTCTCCACAAGTGGTCATTGGCTCTTGGACAACTCTTCTGGTAATTATTTTGACTCCTCTGTCAGAAATTTTGCGAGGAGCACCTGGTCGAGGCCGGTTTATGGTGAAATTATGTTCTTTCCAGTTCCGGATTATGGCTCCAACAGTGCTCACTGGAACATTCAGAAGTTTAGAAATCCTTCTGTAACCAATGCCATCAGTATGTTTTGCAATAATAAGGTTGTAAAGGTCTTGAGAGAGCTCTTTGCTTTAAACCATCATGAGGTGTTTCTTGTGTGACACCTTGGTAATAAGACACACATAGGCCATCAGTTGAGACTGAACCAGCTGATATTAATTTGCACTGACATGATTGAAGGATTTCAGCTGGTGTCTTGGCTTTCCATGACTTTTTGTACCTCCCTTTCTTCATGTGTTCAATACTTTTTCCCTGCATCATTCCTTTTTATTAACTTCATTTCTGAACGTATGTGTATTGGTGTCTTTGTATATATGGATTGCATGGGTTGTTACCAACATGTGGTGAACATTTCAGGTCAATAGCACCTTTAGAAATATATTTAACTAGAAAAATGGGTACCCGCTGTAAAACAAAAACAAAAAATATCTAACTAATTGTCAGCTTTAGGCCCCTTTCACATGGGCACCTTTGTTAAGTGGATTCCAGTTGCTCAGCGGGGGATCACTCCGTTGATCCCTGCTGAGCTGGCAGATGACAGGTCCATGACCGTTCACTGTGCAGAGCGGACACGGACACAGTCCCGCTCTCCTCTATGAGGAAATCAAATGGAAAGGACTGCATGTCCATTTTCATCCAATCCTATCTGATCCGATCTGGTAGACGGATGGAAAATAGGACCATTGTCCGTCTGGTTTTAACTGGCAGGATTGTATCGGATGGGGGGGGGGGATGTCAACAGACATGTGTCCGCTGACATCCACTGCTCCATAGTGAAGACTGCAAGGCCCAATTGGATAGGCCATAAGAAAGGACTCTTAGGGCCCATTCACACCTGAGCATGCCGTTTTCAGGCAGAAAGTCGCGCGTTTTTACCGTGATTTTGCGATTTTTACTGCGATTTTGTACAGGTCAAAAGGTCACCAATGTAAAAAGCAGAAAAACGCCCAAATCTGCCTGAAAAAATACTTCCAGAACTTGTTTGAGCTTCAGGCGTTTTCAGGTTTTTGGCTTCAGGCGTTTTTGAGTGGAGATGTGAACCATCTCCATAGAGAATCGTTGATTTTTTTCCCCTCCAGCGTTTTGCAGCTTCAGGCTTCAGGCATATTTGAGCTACAAGACGCTCAGGTGTGAATGGGCCCTTAGGCCGAAATACATTGCATGAGATGCTGATAGTTTGACCTCTAGTTTTGTTCAGATGTATGGGGACATCAAGGAGCCAATTATAGGAGCAAGATGAGGATCCTATAGGATGCTATAAAGAAAATGAGTACTCTTACAAGGATTTTAAGGAAAGAAAAATCTGAGTTTTTATAACATTTTAATACAAAACTGGCATTTTCTTTTATTCACTATTATGGAGGAAAATAATTGTGTTCCTGACTGGGGGACTATGCGACACATTGGCAGATGTTTTTCTATCATTGTTCATTTGGAAGTAGACATAGCTGATGTATCTGGCATAAATTAGTGAGAAGACAAATGAGAACACCAAAATGAGTCTGATATATGAGTCATCCCTCACCTTCTCATAAAGCATCATCTATGTTATATGTAATATCTTGGCATAGCATTTTTTGTGACTTCTGATATGGTTTTTTACCATGATTGTGTGTATATTGTATGTATCAAAGGATCAACCTGTGTGTATTATTAAAATCAGCATTCTTGTCAAAATAATAAAATCATACATGTCCTAGACCTAGAAGGTACAGTATATTGTATTTCAGGTTATGTAATCTTAGGAGCTGGAGAGCTTTGTTCTGTTACACCCCACAGTTTTTACTGGATTTCTAAATTTTAAAGCTTGCCATGCGCTGGTAGAAATTTTTTATTTTAAGTAATTTGTTTGTTTTTTTTATTGTTAGTGGGGTCAATTGTCGCTCATGTTCTAACAAAGTGATGAGAAAAGTTGAAGGACCAGGATGGAATTTTTTTCTCGAACAAACACATTTCCAACAGTAAATGTGTTTTTTGTTCAAGAAATGGCATTCCTTCCAAATTCGAATGTTAAAAAAACCCCTACATTTTCAGGCATTTTTGATTGATATTCATCAAGTCATCAACTGCACTGAGAATTTTGGTACAAATGTTTGAACAAATATTCGTATGAATGTTTGTTCAAAGTTTACTAGCGTATGACAAGATTAAAGTATAGCTACAGGCAAAGGTTTTTTTAAAATATTTAGTTAACTAGTTCTGATGACACCCCAGGCAGGATTCCCTCACTTTGAAGGAATTTCCTCTCACTTCCTGTTTTAGCTATGGGATAGGAAGTGAGATAGGGAGATACGAAGTGAAGGGAAATTTCCCCAATGGGACACAAATGGCAAAAAAGGAACTGGAAGGGCGTATAACCCACCCTTACTCTACCAGAATGAAAAAAAAAGCCTTAAAATAGTCGTGACAGCTCATGCATTTTATGGATGAAGGTAAAAAAAGGGATTTTATTAAAACTTACCGTAAAATCCTTTTCTCTGAGTTCACTGAACGACGTAGCCCTCATTGACAAGTGGGTTATATGCACATCCTACTAGGAGTTAACTAGGCAAATAGAAAGAAAGCAAGCTGGCCCCTCCCAGGAGGCCGTCCTCTCTCTCCCATATAACCCCCCTGCTCTGCTTAGCATATCAGTTCGTAACAGGCCGTACAATGCACCACAGAGGGGCGGGTGCTGCGTCTGTCAGTGAACTCAGAGAAAAGGATTTTACGGTAAGTTTTAATAAAATCTCTTTTCCTCTTACGTTCACTGACAGACGCAGCCCTCATTGACAAGTGGGGATGTCCCAAAGCTGTGCCAGTAAAGAGGGGTGGGTAAACGACAACAACTGTACCCAGCAGAATCCTGTCAGGAGACGCCAGTCATGCCTACACTGCCGCCTGTAAAACTTTACGGCTAAAAGCAGCATCCGAAGATGCTGACACATCAACTTTATAAAACTTAGTAAATGTGTGCACCGAGGCCCAAGTAGCCGCCTTGCACACCTGGGACACCGAAGCCCAGGAAGTGCTAACAGCCATAACAGCCACCAATCTTTTGTGCGGACCATCCGTCAGTACAAACAAAGCATCACACTTCCGAAAGGAGTCTGTAGCCACCAAATACACCCGCAAAGCCCTCACAACATCCAATGAATGTAACTCAAATTCCTTGGGATGTGAAGGATGCGGATATAACGAAGGAAGAACAATATCTTCATTAATGTGAAAAGAAGAGACCACCTTCGGTAAAAACGAAGGAGACAGGCGCAAGACCGCCTTGTCCTTGTGAAGGACCAGGTAAGGAGACTTGCAGGACAACGCTGCCAACTCAGACACCCGCCTAGCAGATGTAATGGCCACCAAGAAAGCTACTTTCTGCGACAGCAATTGTAAGGGAATATCCCTGATCTTCTCATATGGTGGTTTCTGCAGCACAGAAAGTACCAAATTCAAATCCCACGGTGCCATAGGTGACCGCACCTGAGGAGCCACATGATGCACACCCTGTACAAATGTACGAATCAACGAATGTGACGCCAGAGGCCGCTGAAAGAGAATCGCCGGAGCCGAAATCTGACCCTCGAGAGTACTCAAAGCTAATTTTTTATACAGGCCCTGCTGCAAAAAAGCCAGGACCCGGGACACAACGTAAGAGCGGGGGTTCCAACCCCCCCCCCCCCCCGCCTCACACCAGGCAATATAGGCCTTCCAGGTGCGATGATAAATCTTGCGCGAAGTACACTTGCGCGCTTTCAGCATGGTAGGGATCACGGAGTCAGCGACACCCCTATACCTCAACACCTGGGACTCAATAGCCAAGCCGTCAAAGCCAGCGAGGGTAAAGCAGGGTGCAAGATGGGTCCCTGAGACAACAGATCTTCGCATCAGGGAACATATTCCACCATTCGCACCACGTCGGCGTACCAAGGACGCCAAGGTCAATCCGGAGCCACGAGGATTGTTGGAATCCCCTCCGCTTCCACCCTGCACAGTAGCCGCGGTAGAAGCTTGATGGGAGGATAAGCGTACAGAAGCCGATACCGACCCCAAGGTGCTACCAGCGCGTCCGTGGCGACCGCCAGCGGGTCTCTCGTCCTGCACACAAAAGTTTTCACTTTGTGATTGAACCGAGACACCATGAGGTCCACATCTGGCGTGCCCCACTTGTGGCAAATCTGGCGGAGTACTTCTGGATGTAGGGACCATTCCCCCTGATCCAGCGTCTGGCAACTGAGAAAATCCGCCTGCCAATTCTCTACGCCCGGAATGAAGATGGTGGAGATCGCCGGCCCGTGAAGTTCTGCCCATCGCAGAATGAGAGCCACTTACGCAGCCGCTGCCGAGCTCCTCGTTCTGCCCTGATGGTTCACATACGCCACTGCCGTGGCATAGTCCGACTGAGCCCGAACCGGGAGGCCGCGCAACCTTACCGTCCAGTGGGAGAGGCAGAGCCTGATCGCCCTCAGTTCCAGCACATTAATCGGAAGGCGAGATTCCTGCGCCGACCAACGGCCCTGAGCAGACAGCTGCCCCAGGACCCCACCCCAGCCCGATAGGCTATCGTCCGTCGTGACTATCGACCAATTCAGGGGAAGAAACGACTTCCCCAACATTAGAGCCGGGGCCCGAAGCCACCAGGTCAATGACCCTCTGGTCTGAGGATCCAATCTGATCAGCTGGTCTAGGGACAGTGGAGACTTGTCCCACCAAGACAGAATCGCTCGTTGAAGGAGCCGAGTGTGACTCTGGGCATAGGGTACCACCTCGAAGGCTGAAACCATGAGCCCCAACACCCGCATACAGAACCGTAAGGAGGACCACCAGCGTGACAGCAGGGTTCGCGCTGCTGCTTGCAGTGTCAGTAACTTGGCCGGAGGTAAGAACACCTTTGCCTGCTCCGTGTCCAGAATCAGACCCAGATATTCCAGACGACAGGACGGTGTCACCGTTGACTTCTGCAGATTGATCAGCCAGCCGAAGTCCTTTAACAAGGTCATGGTGATAGCCACATTCCCCTCCAGAGCCGAAGCAGACTCCACTCTCAGGAGCAGGTCGTCTAGGTATGCTACCACCACAATGCCTCTCTGCCTCAGTAGCGCCAGCACCGGGGCCACCAGCTTGGTGAACACCGAGAAGCCGAGGCCAGACCGAAGGGAAGTGCCACGAATTGGTAATGGAGATCTCCCACCGCAAAGCGCAAGAAGCGCTGGTGCCGGAGACAAATGGGAACATGGAGGTACGTGTCCCTGATATCTAGGGATGCCATGAAATCCCGGTGCAGGGCGGCCACGACCGAACTAACAGATTCCATCGGGAATTTTTGCGCTTTCACAAAGTGGTTTAGCGCCTTTAGGTCCAGAACTGGCCTGATCCCCCCCCCCCTTTTTTGGGGACCACGAATAGGTTGGAGTAAAAACCTTGAAACCTTTCCAAGGTACTGGCACGATCACCCCCTGGTCGGAGAGTGCCTGAACAGCCCTTAGGAGGGCCTCCCGACACCCCTGAGGGAGTCTCAAGTTCGATGGGAAGAACCTGTCTGGGGGTAGAGTGCTGAACTCTGTTCTCGGGTGGGGGCAACCCATCATGCAGAGGAAGGCTTGTCCTCTGCCTTTTCATTCTTGCGTTGCCAGGGTCGTTTACCGGCCCCTGCGGCAGGCTTGCCGGGCCTCGACCCCTTGCCCGCTGCGCCAGGGGCACGAAAAAACCTCTTCTGACCTGAAGAGGCAGGACCCTGCTTGCGGCGGAACTCAAGCCGCTTGGGCTCCGGAAGAAAAGTACTCTTCCCTCCAGTGAAATCTTTGATGATTTCATTCAACTGTGGCCCAAAGAGACGGCCACCCTGAAAGGGAAGATCCGCAAGACCTTTCTTGGACGTGTGGTCACCCGACCACGAACGTAACCAGAGAACTTGTCGGATAATGACTGCAAAAACAGACATTTTTGACAACATGGGAAGCAGGTCCAGAGCTGCATCACACAGGTACCGAAGACCCTGAAACAAATGGTCTGCTTTCTGAGACGCCTCAAGCGTCCTGCCACAGTCCAAATCATTCTGCAGCTCCGCCATACACTCTGACAGATATTGCGCCGCCATGGCCGACGCCAGGGCCGGCCTCATGGCTGATCCTGCCAACAGGAAAAGTGCCTTTGACACCGCCTCCGTCCGCCTATCGGCTGGGTCCTTAAACAAGGGAGACCCTTCCAAAGGAATGGTCGTTGCCTTGTTCAGGCGAGCCACCGGAGGGTCCACTGCGGGGGATCCCCACTTCTTCACAAAACTATCCTCAAAGGGATAGCGTATAGCAAAGCGTTTAGGTAGGGCGAAGGAATTCTGCGGACGCTGCCATTCCTGATAGACCAAGTGGTCAAAAAAGTGATCATAAGGATAAGCCTTAGGTGACCTAGGTGGCCTAGCAGACCCGCAAACATATGCGGACACTCGCTACTGCCCTGCTTGGTCCAGTCGCAAGTATGCATGGATATTAGAAATCAGTGCAGCCACCAGCACTTTTTCGCACGCAACCGAGGCCCCCTGGTCCTCTTCGCCGTCTGAGGGGACTAGTTCACCCTCTGAGAGTTCCACGGGGTCCCCGTGACCCCGAAGCCATTTCCGGTTCAGACCCTTCCCCTGAGGAACAAGGGGGAGGCGGACACTTTATAGGGGCCCCCAGAGCGCTGCTCGGCCCAACCCGTGGAAGAAATTACCCAAACACTGCTCTCAGCTGGTCCAGGGACACCAGGGTCCCCAGCTGACTCCTCCCCAGAAGGACCTGCAGTGCCATCTGCCATCGCACCACCGGAACTGACAGTCAAAATGACCTGACACCCCCACAATGCAGCCCCATCGCCACCCCACAGAACGCCAGGGAGACCCCAGGAGGACTGCACCCACCGCTACCAGCACCCCAGGGAGAGCCCAACTATACTTGCTGTTTTGCCCACAAGAGCTGCTCCCAGCAGGAGTGCTTAGCGACTGCCAGTAAGAAGCCTGCGCCATCTGTAGTCAGCCACGCTGTCCCAAGCAAAAGAGGAAGTAAGACGGCAACAGCACGTTTTTTACTTCTCCAGGGACATCGAATATGGCCGCCGAAAACGTCCACAAGAGCCCAAAGCCTGTATGCAGGCTGAGACTACGGCAAAATGGCAGCCGCTGGCACTAGAGGGAAACCCTCAGTAAAATGGCTGCGGCTACGGCAAAATGGCGGTGTTCTGCTGCAAAATGGCGGCAGATCGCCGCATGACGGTATGAACGCACGAGGTGCAATATGAACGAAGGGGTGCAGTGCGGGGGGGAGGGGGGTGTGGGAGGGGGGCGAGGACACCCAGGGGGGCACTAGCCCAGCGATCACCCTCCACCAGCTGGCCAAAACGCTAAAATACGCCCAGCACCTCCCCTCCGTTGCCCCTAGGGGGGAAGAGAGGGGTCACTCACCACTCCGACGGGCGTAGCGGGTAGCCAACCAGTTGCAGACCTTTCTCCCATGCCGGAGAGGGATGCTGCAGGCCATAGGCCCCTGGACAGGCACCAAGTCCGGTCACCGGGCGCAAGTGGGGGTCACCCACTGGCCGCCTGCACGGAACGGGCACGATGCGGCGGGCCCCGCCAAGGCCTAGGACTAGCTCGCATCGGTCGGCCGTGCTGGGGAAAGTATATATACTGATTTTTTGTTCACAGGGCTAGATAGATTAGTGTTAGAATGTGGGTGTCTATAGAAGCAGGATTTTAGTTTTAGCATGGACTTCCACTTTAAGTTTACCCCAGTCTTTTCACTGAGGCTTCTCAGGTGTTACATTCGTGTTCTGCTGTTAAAACGGAAAACCAGCAAGCTTATAAAGAACAAATATAACCAACCTCTTGTATATACCTAATCAATGAGCTGTAACTAAGAACACTGATCCTTATTACCAACATCGCCCACAGCAATCAGTTAGTCTTTGCCTTTTATTATGCTAAAGCGCACTAATGACATAAAAGAGAAGATGTGGCTGCTCAGGGCAGCAAGAAGAGTTCTATCATTTCTGATAATAAAATCCAATACTTTTAATGAAATTAACACTTGCTGGAAATTATATTTACACTTTCACATATGGCTTAAAATAAATAAAACTATTATAAATTCTCTTTAAGACTTCACCACTTGAGAAGCAGTCAATGAATAATTCATACTCCCGTCACTGAATTTTGTGTGCTTGGATCTCCTAAGCAGATTAAAAACAAAAAATATAAATCTACAACTTCCAGACCATCCAATAAGCACAAAAAAGATAAATAGTTGAAAGATCTTAGATACATTATATTTTAACCACTTGCCGACGGCTGATTGGCATTTGACGGCGACAGAGTGGCTCTGTAACGCGGATCGCCGTCATATGACGGCGGCCGCGAGATCGCTCCCAGTGAGCGTGCCCGCGCCGCTGGAGGCGCAACCGCGCACTCACTGTGTTCGGGGAGGGCCAGGGAGCGGGTGCGGCGGAGTTGATCTCCGCCGGCCACCCGCTATGCCCCCCCCCGAAGTGAAAGAACGGACCTCCGTTCTGTGAGGGGGGAAGGGCTGTGATCACAGCCTTCCTCTACATGGAAGCTGTGATCGCTTCCCTTCCCAGCTAGGGCAGTCCCCCCACAGTTAGAACACGCCCAGGGAACACAGTTAACCCTTAGAGCGCCCCCTGCAGGTGAACCCCTTCACTTCCAATGGCATTTACACAGTAATCAGTGCATTTTTATAGCACTGATCGCTGTATAAATGCCAATGGTCCCAAAAAAGTGTCAAAATGTTCGGACATGTCCGAAATATCGCAGTACCGCTAAAAATCGCAGATCGCCGCCATTACTAGTAAAATATAAAAAAAAAATAAAAACCCCAGAAACGAATTCTCATCATCCGTAAACGCAACCACTTTTGCGCAAACCAATCAATAAACGCTGATTGCGTTTTTTTTTATCACAAATATGAGGAAGAATATAAATCGGCCAAAACCGATGAAAAAAAATGTTTTTTTTATATTTTTTTTTTGGATTTGTATTTTAGCAAAAAGTAAGAAATTTGTTTTTTTTTTGGAAAATTGGCGCTCTTCTTTTGTTTATAGCGGCGATCAGAAATGACGCAGCGGTGATCAAATACCACCAAAAGAAAGCTCTATTTGTGGGAAAAAAAGGACGCAAATTTTGTTTGGGTACAACGTCGCACAACCGCGCAATTGTCAGTTAAAGCGACGCAGTGCCGAATCGCAAAAAGAGCTCCGGTCCTAAAGTGTGAAATCCTTCTGGGGCTGAAGTGGTTAATAGGCGCAACGTGCGTCACTCTGTAACTTTAAAATGGCTTTTTTTTTTTTAATAAGAGAAGCCTCTGTAATCACATTGTGCCTAACTACAGAATCAAAGCTGATTTTATACACTGAAAGTGGCAGGTGAAGTATAGAAAATGGTATTAATGAACCTGGTAAAACATCACAGGGAAGAGATGGTATCACTTCGGCTGTAAATACTCCCCCGTAATACACAGTTATTAGGATGTGGTTTGCTAATCACTTGCTAAGTCTGTTTGATTGATTGCTTGACTAACAGACTACATACATTTAATATGAGCATAAATCACCGTTATTGACAGGCATGAAAGTGGGGCTTTTACAGGGGGGGGGGGGGGGGGG
>BLSH010193653.1:2793132-2804155 GCA_018402905.1 Glandirana rugosa | reverse complement strand
TGATTAAAATTACTTACCGTCGTACAGGAACACACGAGGGAACGCGCCTTATCAAAACAGGGATAACACCCCAGTGGTGCTGTCATAAACATGTAACTTTAGTATAGGGGAGAGTTCGCAGATAAGAGGTCTCTCTTATGCAAATCACGATAACTTGTGTCAATTGGGGAACTAACGGTGGATGTCCAATTGGGGAAGTAACGGTCACTGTAAATATGTCATTAGTCACCGATAAAAATCTAGACACTAATACGTGTTCGACCGAACTCACGAGGACGTCACAACCTAACCTTCGTATGTAAGACCCACACTACCAGAACGCCTTTGAGTATATCTGTGGGGAACTCAGCATAGGACCATCACACCCAGAATGTATGCTTCCAATCCAACACTGCAGGAGCACTCAAGCCAGCTTGTGCATAATCACAGATCTAAAAATAGCCACTGATTACTGTATAAATGTCACTGGCAATGAAGGGGTTAACCTGTAGGTGGCAATCAAGGGGTTAACTGTGTTCAATAGCACTAAACGTATTCTCTCTGGAGAATAGACGCTTGAGAGGGGATATGATTTCAATGTACAAATACTGTCGTGGTGACCCCACAATAGGGACAAAACTATTCCGCGCAAGGGAGCACACAAGGACATGCTGCCATTCATTAAAATTAGTAGAAAGGTGATTTAACCTTAAAATGCGTAGGGGGTTAATTACGGTCAGAGCAGTGAGGATGTGGAATTCTCATCCACAAACAGTGGTTTCAGCTGGGAGCATAGATAGTTTAAAAAAACTATTAGATGGGCAGTTAAATGACCACAACATTGAGGGATATGCAATGTAATACAGACATAAAAACAGACACATAGGTTGGACTTGATGGACGTGTGTCTTTTTTCAACCTTACTATGTAACTAATATATATATTACTGGCAGTCGTATCTGAGATGGAAATCTGGTTAGAATTATAGGAAATGGGCACATGTGTGTCCTGTATTAGGGATTCTGCAGGAAAGTCCCTACACTGGAGCTCCTCCCTTCACACTTCTGTGGCAGCAGTTACAGAAAGGGGATTATTAGGGGGAGTTTATTCTCTATTTAGAATACTAAATACATTAGGGGACATGTATCAAGTAAATTAGGAACACGATTAGTCACAAATCAGGCTACATCTCTTTCAATGTAGTCTCTGCAACTGGTTTACTGACTTGTGCGACTATATTCCTGGGCAGCCAAGTACAACAGTTTGCAAAGTTCGCAGATAGATTTATTAATGAAGATAAGACAGATTTTCACTAAAAACAGATGCAGAATGAAGAAGTAATCAGGGTCAGGATTGCTGCAGTCACAAGTGCAGCCAAAGGAGTTTAGGACTCGGGCTGTAACCTTGTAATAAAACTCTTTCACGATGCATCTCACTGCTCCTGTTTAGCACTGCTTAACCTTGCAGCAGGATTGATAAATGGTCCCTTATGTATATTATGGCGAATGCAATAGAGGGACATTCTGCCTGTAACTACTGTTGCTGAGGACAATCTCCCAAAGTCATTGTTCTGACTTAAAATTTATGAAAAAAATGAAACTTCTGAAAAAAAAATATACGATTTAAAGAAATAATATTTGGAATTTGCAATTTAATTGTTATTATCTTGTTTACTGTTATTGCAGGGGAAAATTCTCCAATAACTGAAAGGAGAAGATCAAGATCCCCACTGCGGGACAGAGAAACTGAAAGTCAGTTTCACCAGAGACGTCACAATCATGACATCACCCCGACTGTAGATCAGCAGCTCCAGAGACCTCAGAACCCTGACGTCCCAATGGTGTTCACACGTCCTGAGGTCAATCAGAACCAGCCAGATCCGGGGAGCATCCAGAGCCCCCCTCTTCATGATCAACAGAGGGAGGACCATCCTGCTTGCAGAATCTGCCAACAGCAATTGGAAGAAGAAGCAGAAATCAGCAGACTACCCTGCTCCCACCAGTTTCATGACGTTTGCATCATGAGATGGGCAGGGGAGAAAGGTTCCACCTGTCCCATCTGCCAGGAAAGGTTCCCTTGGTATAGGAGTGTAAGTGTCTTACATCTGTTTTTTTCTCCTACATTTTAAAGGCGATTCTTTTTATTAGCTGGAGAAAAAATATATAAACCTATTTATTTAGTCAATTCAGAATTTTACCTTTGGGAAACTATTAATAAATGTAATTTCTCTTCTTTCACATACAGCATCCAGTTCTCATACCGAACTATGGAACCATGACGTTAATGATCCCTGACTCACTCTGGGTCAGTCGGGCCTCGTTTTACATCGGCTTTGACAATGGAGAGCCAACTATACAAGGATTGCCAGGTAAAATACTAATACAATATTTGTTGAGTTAGCAGAAAAAAAGCCTTCTGCTCTGTGAAGGAAGCTTGGGTTGGTTACAAAATGCAGAATAGCTATGGAATCATTCAGCAGGAACCGACCGACATTCAGCCAGTGTGTACAGCAGTCTGTCCTACAGATCATTAGACTGGCTTTTGTCAAAGGGACATTCTGGAAAACCAGCATCCAATAGCCCTCACAGCCAATCAGCTGATCAGTGTATTTCGCCGGTTGGGGGGGGGGGGGGTGTTGTCCCAGTGTCAGAATAAATACAATAGCACAGGAGGAGAAGTCGCTTGTGTTGGTACCTCACTCTGTCGGGTTTTCTTTTATTCAACCTGCTGGGATGAATAAAAAAAAAGAAAAAAAAAAACTTGCAGTGTGTACCGTACTTAAGAATCATGTCTGCTGCATTATTCAGATTATCTGCTTAGCTGCCAAAGAACATGCAGCTCTTAAAGGGCCAGTATTCTCAAAAGTGATATCTAAGTGAAGAGGAGTGAGTAGAAATCTCCCTACTGGTTCCCCAGGAAGCAATAAAACGCCAAACGCATGGGGATCAATGCATCCTCTACATAGATATACAAATGAGTATATCATCTGCTTTTCATCTTTATTATGAAAATTAGGTTAGAATTGCAAAAAATTGTCCTGTGTTTGTCCTGCCCTGGAATTCCTTGCTCTACACATCTGTAGCAGCAGTTACAGAAAATAATAGAAGGGCATTCTGCCTGGACATTCTCCTGATACTGAGGATAATGTCCCAAGGTCACCGCTGTGACTTTATACAAATGAAAAAAAAAGGTTTAAAGAAAAGAAATAACATTTGGAATGTGTCTTCAGCATTAGACAGGAGGGAAGCAATTTACTAAACATCATTGTTTTTGCAGGCCAAGATTCACCCATACATCATATCAGAGAATCCAGAACTTTAATATGGGCCCGTGAGCCTGAAGAACAACTGTCCCAGAGTTCCAGAAGAGATCAGAATCCAGGCAGAAACGACTCTATGGTCAACCAGAACCAGGCAGGGCAGGGGAGTGCCCATTCTCCACCTCCTTGTAACCAGCACAGCGATGAGCTGCCTGACTGCAGCATCTGTTTGCTGGAAATTGAAGAGGAAGATGAAACCTCGAGACTACCCTGTTCCCACCAATTCCACAATGACTGCATTACCAGGTGGATGGAGGAGAGCAGAACATGTCCACTCTGCCGGGAAAGGGTCACTCATCATATATGGGTAAGTGTTCTGTTGGTCTTTTCTATCACTTTTACTATTTCTGAGTACAAGTGATTGTTTTTTAATATTTGGCAAAACACTTAGAAATCATTTTGTTCTTTAGGAACATTTCCTTTGATAAATCAAACTTTTCTTCTCTCACCTACAGACCGCGTTTGATCTACCAAATTATGGACGGATGGCTGTTATCTTCCCTGGACTATTATCATCTCTACAGCCACCAGTTAGGCTCCATGCACACTGGGCTTAAACTCTACAAATCCATACACCCACCAGAGATGAATAAGCAAACAATTTCAGCAGCAGTAGGTAAGCCATGCCTGATAGAAGGATAGATTTCCCCCATTACACTATTATTCTTTCCAGCTAACAAAATGGTCACTTATTGGAAAATAGGGATACTTATCCTTGAGTGATAGCTTTGTGAATAAAGCCTATTGACACCGGATCCCATTATAGTGAATGTAACCTATGAGATTTGCTATAATGTAGATCCTTGTAACAGAGCGATTAGATGGATAAAATCGATTAATAAATTGGTGAATCAGATAAATAAAGCCTTCTACTCTGTGAAGGAAATTTGGGAAGTTACAAAATGAACATTAGCTTTGTATTTGCTCAGAATCATGTCCACCAACTGATTTGGATTGTCTGCGTAGCTGCCAAAGGCTATATAGTTCTTACAGGGCTAATTCACTAAAATGTGATACCTCAATTGTTGGTAAATGGTGGAGGTACGAGTGAAGCTCCTGGTGTCTCCGGGAAGGACATGAGTAGAACCCATTAATTTCCGAGGAATCAATAAAACCTAACAGAGGTTCTAAGCTTTCCCTACTCTATTGGAAAACAAAACAAGAAAATATTTTATTGGATGATTCATTAGCTGCTGCGGATGAATCAGGAGATGGATGCAAGAGACAAGAACCTGTTCACTGTTCCGGATGAGGGTTACTTGGCTGATTCCGATTTGTGTCTTTTATCAGTCACTCTTTCCTCCCAAAACAGCCACCTTGACCATTGCTGGCTGACAGTGATTGCTTTGTTAGCTGGTAGAATTATTTAGATTTTTTTTTTGCTGGTTAACTATATTTCTTTTATGAAACCCTTAATACATGATTCTTCTCTCCCCACAGATACAGCTGCTGAATTGGGAGAGATGATCATCATCACCGCGGACCAAGCCATCCGTTTCCATAGATAGATAGATAGATAATTAGTTAGTTTGGTGTGTAAGTTTGGTGTGTTAGTTTGGTGTGTTAGTTTTGTGTGTTAGTTTTGTGTGTTAGTTAAGTACTGATTAAATATGGGCAGCACAGTGGCATAGTGGTTAGCACTCATGCCTTGCAGCACTGGGTCCTTGGTTTCTTATTCCAACCAGGATATTACCTGCATGGAGATTGCATGTTCTCCCTGTGCCTGAGGAGGTTTTCCGCCGGGTACTCCGGCTTCCTCCCACCCCAAAGACATGTTTTATAGGGTAACTTTATTCTTAGCTTAGATTAGATTAGAGTAGGGACTGGCCAGAGAGGGATTACTTTGACGCAGTTGGCCAGCTTAAACATGCACTGCAATGTGTGTGTGAACCAAAAATCCCTGTTTTTACGCAAAGTGTATTAGAAAGGGTGTATAGCAGTGTGCAGAGTGTTCATTCAGAGTTTTCATTGTTAACATCTGGTCACGCCCCTTTTAGCACCTGTTGGGATAATATATATACTCTATATATATACATATATAAATAAAAACACATGCGTTGGGGCACCTATGTACGAAAACAGCAATTGCCCTACACAAGACATATATGACTGCGCATGCTGGAGTGAGAACATCAATTTTAGCACCAGAGCTCCTGCATAACTCTAACCTGATGACCTTTAGGGGCCTTTAAGCATTGCTGATTAAATAATTAGGGTATTGAAGTTTTTTGCAGTTTCACAGGCATACATAATTTTAAGGTTTGACATGTTGGGTATCAATTTAATCAGTATAACCTCATCTATTATATTTTACAAAAATATTGGGTAATAAAATGTATTTATGTGACCAAAAATTAAATCTAGTAATGATTTTTTTTCACTGAAATTTGTCGCTTACAGGGAATGCAGCATGGACATTGTAGTTTGCCTCCCCTGCCAGCTGCCTGTAGTCAGTGAGGGAAAGCAGGGAATGCATAACCCCGCCCCCTCATTACACACTGCTGTGGTGGAGGGGAGGGGGATGATGGGGGCAGCAAAATGCACTTTTACCTGTTTAGACAGACAAAAATCCCTGCACAGGCTCTGTGCAGCCACCACATCTAAGGAAAAAGACACTTGCTATAGGGAAACTCATGCAGGCTTGACCCCGAGCTGGGCTTTGTGTGTTCATCATTGATATGCACAGTGTGGCTAAGACCCAACCCCCCATCACACTTTCTCCTAGTAGGTTTTGACTGACAGCAGCAGGATCTGCCTCCATGTCCACCTCCCTAGGGAACACTTAACCCTTTGATCGCCCCCTAGTGTTAACCCCTTCCCTGCCAGTGACATTTTTACAGTAATTAGTGGCTATTTTTAGCACTGATCACTGTATAAATGCCGCTGGTCCCAAAAAAGTGTCAAAAGTGTCCGATCTGCCCACCACAATGTCGCAGCCCCTCTAAAAATCGCAGATCTCCGGCAATAATAGTAAAAAAAAAAAATTATAAAATAAAAATGCCATAAATCTAGCCCCTATTTTGTAGACGCTATAACTTTTGCGCAAACCAATCAATATACACTTATTGTCATTTTTTTTACCAAAAATAGGTAGAACACATATTGGCCTAAACTGATGAAGAGATTCTTTTTTTTTAATTTTTTGGATATTATAGCAAAAAGTAAAAAATATTGTTTTTTTTTTAAAATTGCTACTCTTGTTTTGTTTATAGCGCACAAAATAAAAACCGAAGAGGTGATCAAATACCACAAAATAAAGCTCTATTTGTGAGAAAAAAAAGACATACATTTTGATTGGGCACAACGTTGCATGACCGTGCAATTGTCAGTTAAAGCAACGCATTGCCGTATTGCAAAAAATGCTCTCCTCATTAAGGGGGTAAAATCTTCCGGGGCTGAAGTGGTTAAGTTGCAAAATATCCGCTATGACCCAGTATTTTTTTTTTCAGATGGCGACTGGCTTTCTCATGAAAGTGGTCCAAATGGTGGTAAACCCCACCTCCCGCCAGGGTTTCTTGGGCTTACCATTTTTACCGGCAAGCCCAGGAAACAATCTGACGGTTCGTGCAGCTGGCCATAGAGATGAACAGAGAGCAGATAGTCTCTGATCACCTCTATGAGGTGCTGGGAGAAGGTGATCCAGTGCCCTGGGCGAAGATGGAAAACTGCGTCGCACCACCGCCCCTGGTCTCCCCTGCTGAGCTGTTGTGTTATAACAGTGGTACGCCGCCCCCCCCCTCGCCAGGACACTCTGATCAGCGCTCTCTGCCATTGGCTAAGAGCACTGATCGAGAGTCAGTTGGCTGCTGTGGGACAGACTGACACACACACACGGGACGAATGTTGGGTAGTTTTTTTTAACCTGGCCATTGTCTCCTGACATTTGGCCCGTGTGTACCCAGCTTAACTGACACTTTGTGGGAACGGACTAACTTCCACATCACCAGTGACACTAATACAGTGGTCAGTGTTAATAATATGCACTATCGCTGTACTAATGACACTGGTTGGGAAGGGGTTAACATCAGGGGCAATCAAAGGGTTAGGTGTGACCCTAGGGAGGTGCTTTCTAACTGTGGGGAGAATGCTGAAACTGGAGGAAAACAGAGATCCATGTTCCTGCTTAGCAGAATCATAAGATCTCCCTTTTCCTCTCTGGCAGAACGACGGTTTGCCATGCTTACATAGGCAGAACACCGTTGTGCCTCTCCTTGGAACAATCAGTGGGTCCTGGCGGCCATCGGACGTGCTCATTGGCTCCCGCTGTGTCCACAGACCTGCCGCAGTATATGTGGGGTAGGCGGTCCAGAAGTAGTTAATTGAACAAGCTGAAGTTAGAAGCTGATTGGCTAACATGCGCAGCTGCATCAGATTTTGCACTCTCCAGTTTTAGTAAATCAACCCTATAAGTCTGCCCTATATAGATATACTGAAGCTGGAAAAAAAAAGAACAGAACCCCCTATTTACACTAATGAGATGGATGGAGGAATATCCCCTCACTGAGAAACTGTATTCTTATTATTATTATAATACAGGATTTATATAGCACCAACAGTTTTCGCATTGGTTTGCAAAATGAAGGCAGACAGCACAGTTACATCACAATTTGGTACAGGAGAAATCAGAGGGCCCTGCTCGTTAGAGCTTACAATCTAAGAGGGAGGGCCAATTGATATAAAAGGTAATAGCTGTGGGGCAAGACTTGATGTAGAAAATAAGACAGTGTATTAGATAGAAGCAGGATAGGCTTCTTTAAAAAGAGAGGTTTTCAGGGATCGTCTAAAGATGGATGGATTAGGAGACAGTTGGACAGATTGGGGTAGGGAGTTCCAAAGGATAGGAGAAGCTCTGGAGAAATCCTGGAGGGGAGCATGGGAGGAGATGACAAGGGAGCTAGAGAGCAGGAGGTCTTGGGAGGACCGAAGAGGGCGGCTTGGTTGGTATTTTGAGACTAGGTTAGAGATGTAGCTGGGGGCAGAGTTGTGGATGGCTTTGTAAATTATTGTTAGTACTTTGAATTTTATTTGTTGGGTGAGTGGAAGCCAGTGAAGAGATTGGCAGAGAGGGGTGGAGGACACTGAGTGGTTGGTAAGGTGGATAAGTCTTGCAGCAGCATTCATTATGGGCTAAAGGGGGGATAATGTATGTAAAGGTAATCCAATGAGGAGAGAGTTGCAGTAGTCAAGGTGAAAGATAACCAGAGAGTGAATTAGAAGCTTGGTGGTGTCATTGGTTAAAAAGGGCCGTATTCTAGAGATGGTGCGGAGGCTGAGGCGGAATGATTTGGACAGGGATTGGATGTATTCTGACAGTGGGACAATCCGTTGATCTACAAATGTTTTCCAAACACTCACTTTCCACAGAAACGGACACAGAAATGGCCTGGTCAGTGTGTACGGATGTGTGAAATATGGTGGGATTGAGGGCAGCTATAAGGTGAACCACTACTATCAGCCACTCTGAAGGGAGCTCATGGCTACACTTGTAAGGGAATGCATAACTCACTTGAAAAAAAAACAAAATCCCATGGACACAGGCCCTTCAACTAGTGGCAATAATGAAAGCATGGGGGATTGCTTTAAGGCCCCCCCGAGCTCATGGGGCTGTGACAGCAAGTAAGTTTCATGGCTCCCCCTTAGTTTAACCACTTGCCGACCAGCCGCTGTCATTATACGGCGGCAGGTTGGCTCTCCTGCGCAAATCGCCATAGCTGCATGGCAGTACTTGTACAGAAGATAGTGGGCGCTGCGGGAACATTCCTGCGGGTTGGGAGGAATCGATGTCCGCTGGCGACCTGTGATAGACTATTACAGAGGCAAAATGGGGATCTGCCTATGTAAACAAGGCGGATCCCCGTTCTGTCAGGGGACATGACATAGATCTACTGTTCCCAGTGATCGGGAACAGTTAGATCTGTCATGTCCCTGGCAGCCCACCCCCCTACAGTTAGAAACGCTGAGGGAACACACTTAACCCCTTGATCGTCCCCTAATGTTTGACCCCTTCCCTGCCAGTGGCATTTACACAGTAATCAGTGGCTATTTAAAGCTCTGATCGCTGTATAAATGTCATTGGTCCCAAAAAAGTGTCAAAAGTTTCCAATCTGTCTGCCGCAACGTTGCAGTCCCGATAAAAATTGCCGCCATTACTAGCAAGAAAATAAATAACCAATAAAAACGCCATAAATCTATTCCCATAGACACCATAACTTTTATGTAACCCAATCAATATACACCTATTGCGATTTTTTTTTACTAAAAATATGTAGAATATATATCGGCCTAAACTGATGAGTAAATTGTTTGTGGATATGTAGAATAGCAAAAAGTAAAAAGAAAATTGTTTTTTTTTTTTCAAAATGGTCTCTCTTTGTTTGTTTATAGTGCAAAAAATAAAAAACGCAGAGGGGATCAAATACCACCAAAAGAAAGCTGTATTTGTGGGAAAAAAAGGATGTCAATTTTGTTTGGGTACAATGTCGCACGACCGTGCAACTGTCAGTTAAAGCGACGCAGTGCCGTATCGCAAAAAGTGCTCTGGTCATTAAAGGGGCAAGTCCTTGCAGGTCTGAAGTGGTTAACTGCTCAGTGAGGTAAATGGGCGGAGTTAGTCTTCAGTTAGGGCAATAGCCAGTGGTGATTTGTGAGGTAAGGTCAGGTGATCAGTGGGAGGTCAGGTGACCTTTGGGAACATTCCAGAAGGACATGTCACATGACCTCCTGCAGGGGGGGGGCAAGTCCAGTCAAGTGGCCCATTGAACCACCGAATCAGCTCACCATTTATGCCCGCCTGATTTTTCAATGCAGCCGCACCAGTGCCTATCAATGCAGCCTGATCAGTGCCCATCAATGCAGCCTCACCAGTGCCCATCAGTGAAGCCTGATCAGTGCCCATCCAATGCAGCCTCACCAGTGCCCATAAATGCAGGCTCACCAGTGCCCATCCAATGCAGGCTCACTAGTGCCCATCCAATGCAGCCTTACCTGTGCCCATAAATGCAGCCCATAAATGGCAGCTCAGCGGATCTTAGCACGGCCCCTTGGAGGGTGATGTCAACTTCCAAATTGCAGCCAGTGCCCAGCCCGAGCCAATCACATGCGTCCCCTGGTGTGCCCTGGCCCCTGGCTGCCTCTGCCTGCTTCAAGTCCAAAGACTCAGTGAGAGTAGTGGAGGATAAACTGCCTGTCCCACTGAAAGTAAGCTGGCTGCTCTCAGACTGTCAGCCAGTTCTTCTCACTGTGTGCTCGAAACGAGTTGCAACTTGCACTGTCTCACTCTTGCAGCCACTCCAGGCAGCACCCAGCCCCCAGCTTGAGCCAGTCACAGGACGCAGGGGCGTACCAAGAGCATTTGGCTCCCATATCTGGTACCTCCCCCCCCAGACTTTAAAATGTAAAAACACCCCACTGTGCCCCCTGCATACCTCTGCATCCACCAATATCTCTTTGTCACTACTGTGTACCTCCTCTCCACAACTGGACCTCTGGACCCATTTACATTACACAACCCCCTGCAAATCAGGACCCCTTTACATTACACAGCACCCTGCACATCAGAACCCCTTTACATTACACAGCCACCACACCACTGGACTCCTGTATGTTACACAGACCCCCCCCCCCCCAGCTTTGGACCCCCTGCATTGCTACAGACACCCCACCCCCACAGCCCTGGACCCCCTGCAGTGCTACAGACACACCACTCCCACAGCCCTGGACCCCCTG
>BLSH010193653.1:2768221-2784598 GCA_018402905.1 Glandirana rugosa | reverse complement strand
CCCAGTCTTAAGATCGACTATCTGTCCACAAGTTTATGAATAAACGTCGACATAGTATGTTTATTTATCAAATTTTTAGTATATAACACTAAAGACCTAAAAAAGAAAAATCTAATACAGAGAGTGTCACCTGTACGTTGATGCTACTGTTAAAGTCTGGGGAGGTACTAAAGATTCACCCTCTTAAACGTTTTATAGTCCCACAAGTTTATGAATAAAGAGGATGCAAGTGACTGTCTGCGTCGAGAAGTACTGAAACACCCAAAATACAAGCAGAATGGTCCTTAATTGATCCGTCCCTTTCTTAAGTCGACCGGGGAGGGGACCCCCGGCAGGAGGAAAGGATGTAATTTTGGGGGGGAGTGTCTCCTCGCCTCTGTGAGGGGGGGTTTTAATGTAGGAAAGGAGGACGGCCCCCAGGGGAGGGGCCAGCTGAATTCTTTCCCTGCCTAGTTAATTCCTGGTAAGACGAACATAAAACCCACAAAGTCATGAAGAGCTGCGTCTGTCAGTGAACGTAGGAGAAATAAGTATTTGAACACCCTGATATTTTGCAAATTCTCCCACTTAGAAATCATGGAGGGGTCTGAAATTGTCATCGTAGTTGCATGTCCACTGTGAGAGACATAATCTAAAAAGAAAAAATCCAGAAATCACAATATATGATTTTTAAACTATTTATTTGTATGATACAGCTGCAAATAAGTATTTGAACACCTGTCTATCAGCTAGAATTCTGACCCTCAAAGACCTGTTAGTCTGCCTTTAAGGCCTCATATACACGGACGTTTCTTAAAAAATAAACAAAACGTCGGGCCCGACGTCAAGGAAAAAAAATCGGCGGTTTTCGGCGTTATGCATCGGCGTTAGTGAGCGTCTGCGTCAATAGGCGGTTTTTTAAAAAAAAATCATCCGTCTGCTATTTTTCAACCTAAAAACGTCGGCGTCAAAAAACGCCGGTTAACGCCGGTACAATATTAGTTGGCGTTTGTTGGCGCTTTGTGGCGTCGGCGTCAAAAAATGCCAAAACGTTACAGCCTCAGAACGCACAGACCGTAGGTTCAAGTTTCAGCTCACTAACGCTGACGCCATCTACAGCTCAAAAACGTCGGTGTTTTTATGGGGCCATTGACTAACATGGAGAGCTGCAAAAACTGCCAGAAAACGCCGGCGTCAAAAAACGTCCGTGTGTATGAGGCCTAAAATGTCCACCTCGACTACATTTATTATCCTAAATTAGATGCACCTGTTTGAGGTCGTTAGCTGCATAAAGACACCTGTACACCCCATACAATCAGTAAGAATCCAACTACTAACATGGCCAAGACCAAAGAGCTGTCCAAAGACACTAGAGACAAAATTGTACACCTCCACAAGGCTGGAAAGGGCTACGGGGAAATTGCCAAGCAGCTTGGAGAAAAAAGGTCCACTGTTGGAGCAATCATTAGAAAATGGAAGAAGCTAAACAGGACTGTCAATCTCCCTCGGACTGGGGCTCCATGCAAGATCTCACCTCGTGGGGTCTCAATGATCCTAAGGAAGGTGAGAAATCAGCCCAGAACTACACGGGAGGAGCTGGTCAATGACCTGAAAAGAGCTGGGACCACCGTTTCCAAGGTTACTGTTGGTAATACACTATGGTTTTAAATCATGCATGGCACAGAAGGTTCCCCTGCTTAAACCAGCACATGTCTAGGCATGTCTTAAGTTTGCCAATGACCATTTGGATGATCCAGAGGAGTCATGGGAGAAAGTCATGTGGTCAGATGAGACCAAAATAGAACTTTTGGGTCATAATTCCACTAAACGTGTTTGGAGGAAGAAGAATGATGAGTACCATCCCAAGAACACCATCCCTACTGTGAAGCATGGGGGTGGTAGCATCATGCTTTGGGGGTGTTTTTCTGCACATGGGACAGGGCGACTGCACTGTATTAAGGAGAGGATGACCGGGGCCATGTATTGCGAGATTTTGGGGAACAACCTCCTTCCCTCAGAGCATTGAAGATGGATCGAGGCTGGGTCTTCCAACATGACAATAACCCGAAGCACACAGCCAGGATAACCAAGGAGTAGCTCTGTAAGAGGCATATCAAGGTTCTGGCGTGGCCTAGCCAGTCTCCAGACCTAAACCCAATAGAGAGCTCCCAATTGGAGGGAGCTCAAACTCCGTGTTTCTCAGCGACAGGCCAGAAACCTGACTGATCTAGAGAAGATCTGTGTGGAGGAGTGGGCCAAAATCCCTCCTGCAGTGTGTGCAAACCTGGTGAAAAACTACAGGAAACGTTTGACCTCTGTAATTGCAAACAAAGGCTACTGTACCAAATATTAACATTGACTTTCTCAGGTGTTCAAATACTTTTTTGCAGCTGTATCATACAAATAAATAGTTTAAAAATCATACATTGTGATTTCTGGATTTTTTTTTTAGATTATGTCTCTCACAGTGGACATGCACCTACAATGACAATTTCAGACCCTTCCATGATTTCTAAGTGGGAGAACTTGCAAAATAGCAGGGTGTTCAAATACTTATTTTCCTCACTGTATATATATATATATTTTTTCTCACACCCTAGAAAATAAAATGGCGGCTGTTGCAAAACTTTGTCACACCGTATTTGCGCAGCGGTCATACAAGCGCAATTTAAAAAAAAAAAATTCTGTTTTTTAAAGTTAAATAATAAGACAACAGTAAACTTAGGCCAATTTTTTTCTATATTGTTTCTAAACATGTCATGCTTCAAAATTGCGTCCGCTCGGGGAATGGCGACAAACTTTGCAACATAAAAATCTCCATTGGCGACATTTAAAAAAATTCTACAGGTTAGCAGTTTTGAGTTACAGAGGAGGTCAAGTGCTAGAATTATTGCTCTTGCTCTAACGATCGCGGCAATACCTCACATGTGTGGTTTTGCACACCGTTTTCATATGTGGGCACGACTTCCAAGGACGGGGTGCTTTAAATTTTTTTTTTTTTTTTAATTATTTATTTTACTTTTTAATTTTTATTTTTACACTGTTCTTTTAAAAAAAAAAATTGATCACTTTTAGTCCTATTACAAGAGGTGTAAACATTCCTTGTAATAGAAAAAATCATGACAGGACCTCTTACATATGAGATGTGGGATCAAAAAGACCTCAGATCTCATATTTACACTTATTTGCAAAAAAAAAAAAAAAATTATTTGAAAAAAATGACATTACAAAAAAAAAAATATAGGATTTTATTAAGAGCTTACCGTAAAATACTTTTTTCTGAGTTCATTGACAGACGCAGCCTCTATTCATGACACATGGGGTTTATGCACATCCTACTAGGAGTAGACTAGGCAAAAAGAAAAAAAGCAAGCTGACCTCCCCTAGGGGGGCGTCCTCACTCAGCATATAACCCCCCCAGCTCTGCATAGCATATCAGTTCGTAACAAGCCGTACAAACGCAACACAGAGGGGTGGGTGCTGCGTCTGTCAATGAACTCAGAGAAAAGGATTTTACGGTAAGTTCTTAATAAAATTCTATTTTCTCTTACATTCATTGACAGACGCAGCCTCTATTCATGACGCATGGGGACGTCCCAAAGCAGTGTCCAACAAGAGGGGTGGGTAAACAATAACAACTGTACCCAACAGAATCCTCTCAGGAGGCGCCAGTCGCGCCTATACCGCCGCTTTGCGGCCAGAAGCAGCATCCGCGGATGCTGACACATCACCTTGTAAACATTTAACAAAAGTGTACACCGAGGCCCATGTAGCCGCCTTGCACACTGAGAACCCAAGGCTTGGTGTCTGAAAGCCCAGGAAGTGCTAATCGCCCTGGTGTAATGAGCCGTGACCGGAAAAGGGGGTCCTTGGCCCCGAACAGTATACACCTGGGTCACCGTCTGTCTGATCCAACAGGATATAATAACTGATGAGGCCGCCAAACCTTTGCGCAGTCCTTCTGTCAGTACAAACAAAGCATCAGACTTCCGAAAAAAAGCTGTAGCCGACGAATACACCCGCAGAGCCCTTACTGCATCCAAAGAGTGCAAAGCAATCTCCTTGGGATGAGACGGGCGTGGACACAATGAAAGGAGAACAATGTCCTCATTAATGTGAAAAGGGGAAACCACCTTTGGTAGGAACGAAGGGAAAGGGCGCAGCAACGCCTTATCCTTATGAAGGACCAAGTAGGGAGACCTACATGACAAAGCCGCCAACTCAGACACCCGCCTAGCGGATGTAATGGCCACCAAAAAAGCCACCTTGTGTGACAGCAATTGTAAGGGAATATCCCTGATTTTCTCATATGGCGGTTTCTGCAGTACGGAAAGTACTAAATTTAAATCCCACGGTGCCAACGGTGACCGTACCTGAGGAGCTACATGACGTACACCCTGTACAAATGTACGAATCAAAGAGTATGTAGCCAGGACGCTGAAAAAGAATCGCCAGAGCCGAAATCTGACCCTTGAGTGTACTCAAAGTCAATTTGATATCCAGGCCTTGCTGCAAGAAGGCCAGCACCCGGGATATAGAGAAAGAGCGGGGGGTTCCAACCCCCCGCCTCACACCAGGCAATATAAGCCTTCCAAGTGCAATTATATATCTTGCGTGAAAAAACACTTACGCGCCTTAAGAATGGTAGGGATCACTGAGTCAGAACCGCCCCTATCCCTCAGCACCTGGGACACAATAGCCAAGCCGTCAAAGCCAGCGAGGGTAAAGCAGGGTGTGTCCCTGTGACAGCAGATCTTCGCGAAGCGGGAGCCGCCAGGGAACGTCTGTTACCATCCGCACCACGTCGGTGTACCAAGGGCGCCGAGGCCAATCCGGAGCCACCAGGATTGTCGGGATTTCCTCCTCTTCTATCCTGCGCAGGAGCCACGGTAGAAGCTTGAGAGGAGAAAAGACGTACAGAAGCCTGTACCGGGACCAAGATGCGACTAGTGCATCCGAGGCGGCCGCCAACGGATCCCTTGTCCTGCACACAAAGGTCTGCACCTTGTGATTGAACCTGGACGATATAAGGTCCACGTCTGGCGTGCCCCACCATTTGCAAATCTGGAGGAACACTTCTGGATGAGACAATTCCCCCTGATCCAGAGTCTGGCGACTGAGAAAGTCCGCTTGCCAGTTTTCTACACCCGGGATGTAGATGGCGGAGATCGCCGGCATGCGAAGCTCTGCCCACCTCAGAATGTGGGCCGCCTCCACAGCTGGTGCCGAGCTCCTTGTTCGGCCCTGATGGTTCATGTACGCCACTGCCGTGGCGTTGTCCGACTGAACCCGAACCGGGAGGCCGTGCAGCCTTGCTGACCAGTGGTAGAGACAGAGCCTGATTGCCCTCAGTTCCAGCACATTTATTGGAAGGCGCGATTCCTGCGTCGACCAACGGCCCTGAGCAGACAACTGCCCCAGGACCCCTCCCCAGCCTGATAGGCTGGCGTCCGTTGTGACTATGGACCAATTCAGGGGAAAGAATGACTTTCCCAAAGTCAATGCTGGGGCACGGAGCCACCAGGTCAATGACCCCCTGGTTTGATGATCCAATTTGATCAGTTGGTCCAGGGACAACGGAGACTTGTCCCACCGTAACAGGACCGCTCGCTGCAGGAGCCGAGTGTGACTCTGGGCGTACGGTATCGCCTCGAAGGCCGAGACCATGAGCCCCAACACCCGCATACAGAACCGTAAGGAGGACCACCGACGTGACAGCAGGATTCGCACCGCTGCTTGTAGCGTCAGCCACTTGGCCGGAGGTAGGAACACCTTCGCCTGCTCTGTGCCCAATCTTAGACCCAGATATTCCAGACGACAGGATGGGGTCAATGACGACTTCTGCAGGTTGATCAGCCAGCCGAAGTCTCTCATCGAAGCCATGGTGATAGCAACATTGTCCTCCAGAGCCGAAGCTGACTCCGCTCGCAGGAGTCTGAACAGCCCCCAGCAGAACTTCCCTATGCCCCAGAGGGAGCCTCAAGTTTGATGGGAAAAACCTGTCTGGGGGTAAAGTGCTGAACTCTATCCTGTACCCGGAGGACACCACTTCCCGCACCCACTGATCGGAGATGCGATCGGTCCACCGGTCTGCGAACCCCAGAAGCCGGCCCCCACCCGAGAGTCGGGCGGGGACAACCCATCATGCGGAGGACTTGTCCTCTGTCTTATCGGGTTTGTGCTGCCAGGACCGCTTGCGGGACCCTGTGGAAGAAAAGTACTCTTCCCCCCGGTGAAATCCTAAATGATTTCATCCAGTTGCACCCCGAAAAGAGGACCACCCTGAAAAGGGAGGTCCGTGAGGCCCTTTTTGGATGCGTGGTCACCAGACCAACACGCAACCACAATAACCGTCTGATAATGACTGCAAAAACAGACATCTTCGACAGCATAGGAAGCAGGTCCAAAGCTGCATCACACAGGTAACGGAGACCCTGCACCAGGTGGTCTGCCCGCTGCAAAGCCTCAGGGGAGCACCTGCAGCCCAAATCATTGTGCAACTCCGTCGCACATTCTGTGAGTGACTGCGCCACCATGGCCGACGCCAGAGCCGGCCTCCTGGCCGTCCCCGCCACCAAGAACAATGCCTTGGACACCGCCTCCTTCCATCTAGTGGCCGGATCCTTAAAGGATGGTGACCCCTCCAACGCAATGGTCGTCGCCTTATTCAGGCGAGCCACCGGAGAGTCCACTGCGGGGGATGCCCACTTCTTCAAAAGGCTGTCCTCAGAAGGATAGCGCACAGAGAAACGCTTCGGCAGTGAAAAGGAATTCCGCGGACGCTGCCATTCCTTATACACAAAATGGTCAAAAAATTGGACATAAGGAAACACCTTAGGGGTCTGTGTCGTTTTAAAAGACCCACAAACGCAGGTAGGATCTTGCGACTCCCAAGTCTGGTTCAGTCGCAATGACTCACGCCCTTTTGATCGCCACTGAGGCCCCCTGGTGCTCCTCACCGTCTGAGGGCTCCAATTCACCATCCGAAAAGCTCCACGGGGGTCCCTGTGACCACAGAGCCCCCTTCTGGTTCAGATTCCTCCTTATAAGGAGGAGGGGGTGGATGCCTTTTAGTCCCCCCTGTGGCACAGCTCAGTATCCCCCGGGTGAAAAACTCTCCCAAATGGATGTTAGCTGATCCAGGGGAACCAGAGGTTCCAGCGCCGCTAGCGCTTCTGAGAACCCGCAGGTTTAACCGCCATTGCACCACCGGAACACTTTGAAGGCCTATGGGCCATGACACCCCCACAATGCTGCCCCACCAAACGTCCCCACAGAGCGACCAGGATATGCCCAGGAGGACTCTGCACTGCCGCCACCGACACCCCAGGGAAAAGTCAGCTATACTTGCTGTTCTGTATGCCCTCCACAGTCACTATAGGTATGCTATCCGCCACTGCCAAGCTGCTGCCGCTGTGTGTGCACCGCTGATCATGAAGAGAAAAACAGCGCCAAGACGCACGTTTTCTATCAGTGGGACATACCAAAAATGGCCGCCGAGCGGTCACAAGAGGCCAAAGCACATGTTAAAAACGGCTGCGACTACGGCAAAATGGCTGCCGAGCGGTCACAAGAGGCCAAACAAGCCATTAAAATGGCAGGTCCGGTAAGCGGCGGAGATGACCGGAAAGCGGTGGGGGGCACCTCTCCCGCCGCTGATAAAAGTGATATCGCGCGAATCCGCCGCTAAGACAACTTTCATCAGACGCGGAATCGCCTGCAGAAAAAATAGATACTGAGGTTATGGTAGCTATCTGCTACCATAACCCCGGTATTCTACTTCAAACTGCCGCCGTAATATGAGCCAGAGCCTGATGATGTGTTTAATGAAAACACGAAATGCATAGAAGCCGCGCCTCTTTCTGACGTCATTTCCAGTACTCTTGGCTCTCGTCTCCCAGACGGGACGGTGGAACGCTTGCCACATTTGGCATGAACCTCTGCAGGCTAGTACTATCGTATTAGCAGACGGTGCCGGTCGGTCGGCACGGGGACACGTGAGTTGTTTACCTTCACTGGCCTCTGTTTTGTTATCACTTGCCTGGAGTTTTGTGCAATGATTGTTTTTCTTTTGCCTTCCATGAACGGTCCCCTTGTGAGAGAGGGTTATCTGCTCTAAAGGCAGCAGTGTATTGCTTTATTATTAGCAGCGCACTCCTATCCGTCCCTTCAGTGAAGGATCTGGGACCTGGATGGACTTACTGATGGACTCATAGTGTATTGCTATTATTTATGATCATTTTTTGCACATACCAGGAGACTAATAGATGTGTATAGTCAATTATTCCTGAACTTTTTTTTTCCCCACAGCAAGTTTTTGGCTGACTGTTTATTGCACTTTATTGAGTTGATTTATGTGATACACATGTTATTATTTATGTTTGATTCTCAAGAGATGCTTGTATAGCATGAGTTTTCATGGTGGGTGAGCGCTGTTGAGACCTCCACTATTTATACACACTATTTAAACTCAGTACAATTGTTATTTGTCCTGAAGGGAGGTAGGCTGCAGAACCCTGGATCAATTTATTGCTAAAAGTAGGTGAGCGCCGTATAGACCTCCAATATTTATACACACTAAAAAGCTGCTGCTGTTGGAATTAGTAGCTCTTGTTTTATATCATAGCTGCTAAAGATACCGGAAGAGTGATTTATGAGAGAACCTGTAATTCTATATAGTTTTGCTATGAAGAAGAGGACCATCCCTCCATCCTACCCTCTTCTACCAGTTGACTGACAAAGATTCAAATTTCAACCACTCTGTGCTGCTGGTCTCAACACACACACACGCTGTGCATAAAGAACTTTATCAAAAGTACATAGCTATACTTTTTACATTTTTAATATTTTGTATTATATTATTTATCCTGTAATTATTTGATATTTTGCCATTTAAGTGTATGTTATTCCAAATATAAAAGATCCATATGTATTTGGTTATTCACATACTAGTTGGTAAATGTAATCTTTAGCTTTTTTTATTTGGGAGATTGCTGCTAAATACCTTGGGGTCGTGCCAGTTTCCCATGGTTTGTGTATCAAACTGACCAGTGTGGAAGCAGATTCATACTGGCGTGGTCAGTTTACGTCCCCGAAATTACTGCTAGTAGATACAAAATGCCGTGCCAACGTACATATATACCAACTGTATATCAACCGTAGTCAGTTTTATGCTATGCCCCCCCCCCCATCCAATCCTACTGTTACTAGATATTGGATGCTGTGCATTGACCTGTATCCTGTAAATTACTCCTCACCGCCCCTCTTGTCCACGTTCTGGGGGTTAGTAAGGAAGGATCATAGTCTACCCATCATCCGCCTGTGATCGATGGGTAGATCGAGATCGACGGGTTGCCGGCTCCCAGTCTTAAAGCTAAATCTAGTCTGCTTTTATCTTCAGATTTTTAATTTGTGAAATTGTTTCTGCCTTGCAGCTTAACAAGGTGCAGGCCTAAATGTTTTGATCTGAGCTGGGTAGTGGCTGGAGATAGAAGGAAGGAACACCCCTTGGAGTTTCCTCCCCTTTTTTGAACAGAGAAGGCTCTGGAAAGGGGGATGGATGAGGAGGTCTCACTTTCTGATGTATGACAAGGAGCCCTGACCAATCTACAGTCTGGATTGGCAGGGTGCAGGCCTCCTTAAATACAACAGTCTGCCAGCAGGGGGGAGGAGAAGTCGGGTGGAAGTGTGGAAGATGTATCAGAGGTGCTGTGGAGGACTTTATCCGGGGGTGACCTTGAGGCCTGGAGACTTGGATGCAGCCAGTAGTGGAGTTCTTTCCTGGAGCAGCATAAGGGAGAACAGCAGAGGTGCTACTGAGAACACTTTATAATATCTACTGGAGTCGGTGAGTGACAGACCCTGGGAGCTGGAAGAAAAGCTGGGGCAGGCTGGGAGAGGAATAATGCACAGTCTGTGGAGGTCTCGGAGCCAGTCAGGGGAAGGAGTATCACTGGGAGGAAAGCAGGTCGGTGTGACCTGGAAGATGGATGGGCTCTAAGTTGTCGTCCATCAAAGGCCCGGCTAGCACTTTGAGGGGTCTTTGACCCTGGCCTGTAATGGATGGTCTGGAGGTCCTGCTGAGAGAGTGCAGGCCTCACCATGTGCTAGCTGCAGTGAAGAGAAAGGAATAGAGTGAGCCTGATAAATTTCCCTTCAGGTCAGGAAACTAAGTGAAGTGCTGGAGAGAAGTGAAGGAGCAATAGTCTGCAAGTCAAGTGCAGGAGGAAGTAAAGGTATATACAGTCGTGTATATAGGAGGTCCTGTAACCAATTCTTTGGCCATCCCACCGTCACCCCTTTTGCCCATCCAAGTCAAATCCCCTAAATAAAACAAACAAAAACAAGAGACGGCCTGTTTAGTGACTTTGGATGTGTGAGATATGGTGGGATTGAGGGCAGCTATAAGGTGAACCACAACTACCAGCCACTCCCAAGGGAGCACATGGCTACATATATGTATTTAGATACCTTTGTGCTATCCACCGCCATTTTTATGGTCTTTCCTTCCCCCAACTGTTACAGCAGCTGTGAAGGGAGTCTAAATATGACTGTATGGTTCAATAGGCACCAGAGCAACCAGAGTAAGACCCAATCCCATGTTCAGACACACCCCCTCTACTTCGCTGCAAGTCTGTATGAGGATACTTGTGCTGTGGGGTGTGGCTGATATTCAGCTCTGCCAGAAGCAAAAAGGGTATTTTAAGGTCATTCACAAATTATAAGATATGCGGTATAGGACTATACAAAGAAAAAAAGTTGAGCTTTAAAGTGATACTAAAGCTAAAAACATTTTTCACTTTAACTAATTCCTTGCATTAAGGCAAAAATGTTTTCTATTTCTCTGCCCCTCCCCCTCTTCCTCGTGTAAATGGGAAGAGAGGGGAGAAGAGATCAGCGGTGTGCATGGCTACATTTATTCTCCCCTCTTCACACAGCACTCGAGCAGCAGCAGGAGACACTGGCTCCTGCTACTGTCAATCAAATGTAGTGAGGAGGAAGTGGGGGCGGGGTTAAACCCATGCTGTGTAAGTCTATGAAGTGCGGCTTCATAGACACACAGCTTGGAAACGCACAGACACTGTGTGCCTCCATAACAAGCGGCTTGCTATGGGGAAACACAAAGAAGAGGAGGAGCCAGGATCGCAGAACACAGAACAGGTGAGTATAACATGTTTGTTATTTTAATTTAAAAAAAAAAATTGACTTTAGTAACACTTTAATTTGTTCACAAATGTTTCCAGTATTCCTTTTATTAGTTTCATTTCCATCAACCTGAGTACTCTAACTTCTGTAAAAACCATATATAATCTCATTTTTAATTATCTGTATTTAAAAAAGGAACATTTACAATCACTCAGAAAAGAGCAAGAACATAAAAAACCCTACAGCGCTGACATATGTCAACCTTGCCATTTTAAAATCATTATACAAGCAAAGTATCTGAACATTTAATGGGTTAGGAAGAAAAATGAAGTGTGCTCAGTCACCAATAAAAAGTGCTTATCCTTTTCAATCTTTGTTTTAAATGATATTTTAATTTCCCGGAGGCAGGTGGGTAGCAGGAAGGTGAGCATGAAAGCATTGAACACTTTGCCGCTTTGTAAAAAAAATATCATTTACAAGGTACTCACCGTGTACAAACAGTCTGTCCCAGTAGATCTTTCCAATGTGTTCTCCACCCAGGAACACTAGGTTGGTGAGGATAAGCAGAGCCGTGGAAACAGATGCCAGAGCAGCGTGAAGCAGGCGAGACGTCCTTGGTGACAAACAGCGATCCTGTGTGTACACATAGGGGAGGGTGATCAATTCATCTTTATGCTTTAACTATAGTGCAGTCCTTGGGAGATAATGACATGGAACAAGTACTAGCAAGAACATTATGATAAGATTAACCCTATGGTGCCTGTGGAATGATTTTGGATATGAGGCTTAGCTTTTTTCTGATTTTCTTTCTTTCTTTTTTTTTTAATAGTCAATGGAGTTCCAATCACTGTTTTGCAGTCCATCCCATTAAGTAGGTGCCAGTTTTTGTTTGTTTCACAAGGGTTTTATTAAGGTTTAAATCTACCAAGAAGCAGTGCAACTACTGGGGGCAGAAGCCCCCCATAGGACTTCTAAAAATAACAAAGAAACAAATAAACATTAACGGGGTAACCAATCTGTAAGGGGCATTCTAATGACAAAGAAGACTTTAGGCAACACTATTCAGTTAGGTGATCAGAGTAATGGGACACCAGCTAGAACCTCAGATCATTGTGTCAGGGAATTCCTCTGAGATGTCTGGTTAATAGAAATGTGCATGCGCACAGCAATCTTCCGCAGACAGTCAATCATGCACGCATTGGTGCAGGAATGCACACAGGAATACATGCATGCACGTGGGTGCTTGCACAGTGCATGTTAGTGCCAGACGGACTATTTAAGGATGCTCTGCCTGTGCTCAGGTGCTGTGTTCTTCCAGTGTGTTCCCTTAGTTGCTAACCCAGCTTACTCCTGACCTGATCTCTGATCCTGCCTTTGTCTTGTCACTTGTTCCTGACTTTCGCTCTGCTTGTGATTTAGCACCTCGCTACCCTGGCTAATCCTGTGACCACGCTTCTGTTTCTGATCCTGGCTTCCCAATCCATTTCAGTGCCTGCCCGGTTGTCTGCTGTTGCAGTTTTGCGCCCTGTTGAGTGGTCCTGCTGCAAGTCTGCTGGGATCTCTGACTAGCCACAAGTCCCAGGCCTGCAGAGTAAGTGGAGTGCTTCTTTAACCTCGGCTGGACTACCGTGCAAGGCTACTGTTCCTGACCTGATGGTTCTCCTGTTCCCTTGGAACCGCATCTCCTGCTGCAAGTCCCTCTATCTACATCTGCAGGCACCTGTGTTCCTCCTGTCCCTCAACCCCAGTGGGGCCTGGGCTGGAGATACAAGTGAAGCTGACCTTGTCCTTTCAGTCTCCTCTCAGATATGTGACACTCTGCAGTTTTTCCAAGGGTCACGCTCATGCTCACTGATGTATCTATATTTATGAATAGATCTTCATTGATCTTCAGAGGAAGTCTCTATGCAGTAAAATACTCTTTAAGAGATACATTATTTGGGCAAAAGCTGATGGACACCTGGCCATCCCACCTATATTATCTTGTTTGACATATAATTCCAAACAGTTTGCAGTAATATAGAGGTGCCACCATCTCTCTGCAACTATAATAGCCAAAGGAACAAAAGTAAGATGCTACATTTTGTTCTTTAGTAAGTAGTTCTCCCACAACTGCAGTTTTAGCTCCATTCTATGTCTTGAGAGGCCATGTAGCGCCTAAAAACTATTAAAGGGTAAAGCAAAATAATTTGCAGATATTACCTAGAATTAAGACACCCAAAAAGTAGGATAGACTTGTAGATTAGATCTTAACACTCTACTCCAGGTTGAGCAACTCCCAAGTCCTTAAGGGTGGATTCACACCATAGCAGTGTGAATTCCAGCTTGTTTGCCTATGAGAAGGACCTTAGCCATCGTTTGGCGGCTCCTGTCCGTTCTCACAGCACAGCAGCTGCTCGGGGAGGGAGGGGGGAGGTGCAGCGAGCAGGGGGAAAGATCCCCATTCAATGCGGAGCACATCTGCGTGTCAGATGCGTTCCCATTGAACATAATGGACTTGGAATTTGCACTGCACTGCACAGAAAACGCACACGTTTTCTGAGCAATGCGGATTGCGAATGCACTGCACCTTTGTGAACTGGAGACCTTAAAAACAATGTGTTTTTAAGTGTCCTGCAAATTGGATGCGGTCTAAGCTGCATCTAATTCGCATAGGTGTGAACACAGCCTTAATCTCCTCCTTAAAGTCAACCCTGATAATTTTCCAATGTTTAGTATACTCACCTTCTTCACCTGAATGCAGGCCGGTCATGAGACGAGTGCAGTTTTCTTCATTTTGCGGTATTCTTTGGTGGTGGGCAATCCTAAATGTTGCAGAGTTTTCTGCAGCCTTCTTCTGTAAATCAAGATGGATCAATGACACATTCTTTGGGAGTAGTTTCTCAACACCCTGGGCTTGCAAGTATTGAGTTAAATATCGCTGGGCGTCATTCAACAAAATAAAGAGTTGCCTGCAGGACAGAGCTATGAGTCTGTGGGGGACAGCACTCAGCAAGCCAGAGCTGCTGTTTTATTCTAACAAAAGCATGCAATTTCATGATTAAATCTAAAGCTGTGGTTGGGCTTTAAGGATCAATTTTGGCTGAAGTGCATCTTTAACAATCCTTTGTCTTCCTATAAGGTTACTTGCTTTTACAAGTAACAGCAGGTTGTGGACCATGGGACAAAATAAATATTCATTTCAAATGTCTTTTCACTATAAACTTAAAAGCTAAGTTCACCTTTACAGTACAAGTTCTCATGCATTCAAGCTTCCCCGATAGATAAAACAAATCAATGTGCAACTTTAAAAAAAAAAGAACTTCTTTTAAATGTCATACCTGCAGGTTGTGTGCGGGTTCTCTCGACCCTTTAATAAAAACTCCTAGTATGAGCGACCCTTCCCTTACTGCCTAGATGCTAGGACGTGCTGTATGTTGGACACACACACTTCAGGACCACAGGAATGAGCACCCTGTTGGGTCCAAAATCCATGTATATGAAGTGCTCTTGCTGTCAGTCGCACTATGCTGAGCTCAGCCACTGCACAAAGGGTGGCTGGATATTGTGTCTAAAGTTGATCATGCATGGATAGAAATTCGGGCGATCCCTGCTGAACCGGGCAAATTTCGATCCATGTATGGCCACTGTGGTTGAACAGCAGATTATCTACTAGTCCACTTCCGCCTTGTTACATTTTCGTCACTCAATCAGTAGGCAGCGATGGTCACTGTATTCTGACAGCAGTGAAGTCTCCCTGCTGTCAGAATGCAATAACTCAGTGAGGAGGATTCCCTCATCCACACTAAATGTGTGGATTGGTGAATGGAGTCAGTTTTTTTTGTTCAACCGCTGGTTGAACTAAAAAAAAAATGAATGTTTGTAGCACACAACTACCTGGCCATCTACTCCAAGCAAGACAATAACATCAGAGTAACAGTACAGTACAGTGTTACATTTTTAGTTTTGGGAAGAATGATTACAGCAGAACAGGATTTTTTTCCCCCATGCAGTTGGGCTGCACTGCATGGGTTAACTGCTTATTTTGTCTAGGGGTGAACATGAAGCTTATACTCACCTGATCCTTCGCCTCCGGAAAACAGCGCTCCCCATGTCCAGTGGTGGACTGTTCCTGCCGTCTATGGGCATGATGACGTCAGGAATAGAGTTGAGCGAACCCGGACTGTAAAGTTCGGGTCCGTACCGAACTTTGGGGTGTCCAGGACCCGGACCCGAACCCGGACTTTTAAAAAAAAGTCCGGGTTTGGGTCCGGGGTTCTGGTAATTTTACCAAAAGTTCTGAAAATTGCTGTAAAAAAGTCCAGGAAAGTCCTAGAGGTCTGCAAAAGGAAAGAAATGGGGGTAAGGGTGGGGCAAGTGCCCTACAAAGATATGGGGACAGGGAAATAACTAAAAGCATTTAAAAAAAAATAAAAACATAAAAAAATCAAAAATGGAGGTGGATGTGGACCATCTTCAAACTGGGTCTGAAAAGTAGTAATTAACGGTAGAAGCCATATAACTGTTCTAAAATCATCTTCAAACTGTGTCAAAAAAGTATAAATAAGCCGGGAGAACCCATATCACTGTTCTGCAAACATCTGGAAACTGTGTGTGTCACTTTAAATAAAACCGGGACTAACTGAACTACTGTTCTGCAAACACATGAAAACTGTGTGTGTCACTTTAACAAAAACCGGGACTAACTGAACTACTGTTCTGCAAACATCTGGAAACTGTGTGTGTCACTTTAACAAAAACCGGGACTAACTGAACTACGGTTCTGCAAACATCTGGAAACTGTGTGTGTCACTTTAACAAAAACCGGGGCGAACCCATATCACTGTTCTGCAAACATCTGGAAACTGTGTGTGTCACTTTAACAAAAACCGGGACTAACTGAACTACTGTTCTGCAAACATCTGGAAACTGTGTGTGTCCCTTTAACAAAAACCGGGACTAACTGAACTACTGTTCTGCAAACATCTGGAAACTGTGTGTGTCACTTTAACAAAAACCGGGGCGAACCCATATCACTGTTCTGCAAACATCTGGAAACTGTGTGTGTCATTTTAACAAAAACCGGGACTAACTGAACTACTGTTCTGCAAACATCTGGAAACTGTGTGTGTCCCTTTAACAAAAACCGGGACTAACTGAACTACTGTTCTGCAAACATCTGGAAACTGTGTGTGTCACTTTAACAAAAACCGGGACTAACTGAACTACTGTTCTGCAAACATCTAGACACTGTATGTCACTTTAACAAAAACC
>BLSH010193653.1:2732608-2756712 GCA_018402905.1 Glandirana rugosa | reverse complement strand
GATTGTCAAAAGGAGGTAATTTCCGTAATGATAACCTTGCCTGTGTTATATCCAAATATACGTCTACTAGAATAAGATATGTACGAAGAGACCAGATAAATTAGATTAATTGTGAGTCTAGATATTTAAAGAATGATTTAGGGATCGTCACAGGCATGATATGACAGAGACACAGGCATTTTGATCAAGTTTATCCTACCAGGCATGACAGAGTTGGGAGGACACTGTGCTAGATTGGCTTGGTATAGGGCAGGATACAGTGGTGTCAACGCTGATTTTTGACAATTGATTTTTAGGCCAGAGTACTGCCAAAAAAAATCAATAATCTGCAATGACAGCAGTCAAAGAAGCATGTATAGAATAAGATCATCTGCATATAAACCTATATTGTGTCCGTTCCAATAGTAATGCCTTTAATGGAGGAAAACTGTTAGGTCCCTGCACTAACTGAGTGCAGTTTTAGCTGCTTTTAAAGACTGCTTGATTGAAACTCATCAGCTTTATGCTATGAATGTCAGTCTTTTCCATCCATCCATATGTGGATGTATTCAGTGATGTAACACGCCGCAGAGGAAGCTTGCCCATTGGACAGCAGGACCAAAGGCAGACCTGCTTACATGCGATTTACCCCTGCAGGGGTGTCGCTATCAGGTGAGTGTGGAACTGAGAGGGGAACATGAGTGAAATTCACCTTTTTGCACAGAAGTTTTTTGCATTTTTTGTCACTTTAAAAGACTGGCACAAGTCACTTTGGATAATCAGAACACCATATTTTATCATTTTGTTTTTTTTATTTTTTTATGTCATTTTTCTGATGTTATATGGACTATTATTTTTTGGTATCAATATTTGATATATGGGACTTATGAATTGTTGGTCACGTTTGCATCTGTTGCACATATAAGCACTTTGTACTTTTTAGAGATATTATCTCTTTATGTATTCTGATTTATGCAAATAAGTAATTAAGATTAACTGTATTTTATTTGAGTTATAGTAGATATTACTATTTGTTTATAATACAGGCAGTGCCATTTACCCCTCTATATTTTTACAACATGCATAGATGGGTGAGTTTGCTTTAAATATTAAAAAAGAATTAACAGACTTTTTGGTTTGTGGTGCTCAGATGCAGAGTAGTTCCATTTTAAGTTCTGCTTTAAGCAACTTAGAAGACCACTTGGATGTTCCTAAATTTGTACTACAGGTAAACAGTGTGAATACATATTCGAGAGATGTTTTACAATGAAACAGAGTGATTTCATTGTAAAATTTTACATTTCTATTCAACCAGTTCTGAGATTTACACAGCTCCGCCCGCAGCAGTTTCACTTTCATTTAGAGATCCCCTCCCCAGCCTGTGACTGCATAATAAATGGAGAAGCACCACAACGATTAGCATATCTCTTGGTCACTCTGCTTTCTCCGACTTGCTTCTTGCACTGCAGCATAACTGTCCTTGGTGCTGCATCCTCCCCCCAATTTGAGTCCTACTACTATTGTTCAGTAGTCTGCAAGAGACCAAATCAGACAAATCGGTCAATTTTAGGTACTCATACTGCTTGCACTTAAAAAAATATTCAATGATATATTAATGAATACAGCGCAACATTAATGTGTGCCTTTAGGAACGTTGACGATAGCTCAGTAGTCAAATACTGCAGCATAGGGCTGGCACTACACCGTGACTTGTGATATGCATTTTCCCAGTTGTCCCCAAGGAGCTGTATAGAAACGTTATGCAGTTTACGACTTTAAGCCTCCGACAATACTGGCATGCCAGTTAAAACTAACAAATTAGCATTTATTTGTTTTTAAGTCCCCTGCGGTTTTTCTAGTATGGAAATCCTCTCTGCGCTCACTGTGATGTAAAAAGGATAATCCTATCAAAATGCTTGCAGGAGCTTCTACAGCCGTAATAAAAATAATTAAGAAGGAAAAATTCAAATCAATACTAATCAGGCTCAGCTGCTCTGCGTTCCTTGACTGTGCATCAATAACACGTTTTAGCCTATTGTACGGCGGTGGGGTGTCTGCGCAAACGCAAAGAGGCGAGCAACCTAATGAAGCAGACAACACAAGTAATTAGCTTTGTCACGGCTCCAAACAGAATTCGCATTGCCGCAATTTCTATTTCTTAGACAATTATTGTACGTTAAATCTGCGTCCAGATATGAAAAACAAAGCAATGCTGGGCATAATAAAGAGCCAGAATAAAAGCATGAACATAAAGCACAACAACTGTATACTGTCAAAGTCCTGGAAATCCTGTAGTTTATATATTTATACACTGCATTTAAAGAACATATGTATGATGAACCGCCTGGCATCCAGCCTGGGTGCCTCTGCCAAGATACAGCTTCCTCCACTCTGGAACCAGGACATGGTATTATAGCTGAGAAGTGCACCCAAGAATTAGACGGCACTAGCTTAGTTACAAACTGAAACTCATTATTCTAGGATTTCTCTCCATAGCCCCCAGCGAATGACATCCCTCCACACCAGTGTGTCCTCTACAGCAGTGTTTTTCAACTCCAGTCCTCAAGGCACACCAACAGGTCATGTTTTCAGGATTTCCCTCAGATGAAACAGCTGTGGTAATTACTAAGGCAGTGAAACTGATCAAATCACCTGTGCAAACTCATGGAAATCCTGAAAACATGACCTGTTGGTGTGCCTTGAGGACTGGAGTTGAAAAACACTGCTCTACAGAACCAGGTCCGCCAAACCGGGTGAGCTTCCGCTGCATCCTCCACCAAAACTCAACTTCCATCGCTGTGGGGAATAGTGCCACTCTGCAGTGGGCTCCCAAAGATGTGTCCCGGGGTAGTTTGGTACTGCTCTGTAGGGAGAAATGAAATCCTACCACCTGCCACCAAATGTGACGGACCACCTGGCACCCAGCCTGGGTGTTTCTGCCAAGATACAGCTTCCTCCACTCTGGAAACAGGACCCAGGTATTGTAGCCCAGAATTACCCCCAAGTACTAGAAGACACTAGCTTAGGTCAAACTGGAATTCTTTATTGTATGTTCACACAGAAGTTATACCATACAAAATCAGGTAAAAGCTTGATCACATTATCCTAAACCATTCAAACTTTAAACAGTAATATCAGTATATCTAACAGTACATCTAATGAATGGCTAACATAAACATCCCACAATAGTTCGGTGACGAGGTAAAGTGGACACAATACTAGTCACATTTCCAAGAGGATTAGCAGACAGACAGAAACAACTGGTGACTCAATTAACAATGGTAATTCACACCTAGGAGGCACACAATGGGGGAATTATACAATGAGAGAAAGAAACCTTAATAAACATATTTGCACAAAACAGCAGGAGACACCAGTATCAGGTTGTTTGAACTGATTATAATCTTCTGCTTAGAGTCTCTGGTCTAGGAGGGGGATTGAAGAAGTCATTGCTGGTTTGGGCACTGAGGCCCCAAATCTGTATCCAGGTCCTAGGCTCCCAGAATCTTTGTGTTTCGGGGAGACATGGACCCGAATCTAAAACAAAACCACTCCAAGGGTCCCCCAGGCACACACCTCCCAAACAATAGAGCTCCCTCAAAAGTCAGGGCCCATAGTCAGTGGGCAAGAGGCTACTCTGCATTCCCCTCCAAAAGCCCCTGTCCCAGCTGGGTCTGTCACAGTATTGAAAATAACAGCATAGGCTTGCTTATTATTACTTTACCAAGATTATACATAATTGTAGAGATCAGACTGATTGATCAAACCTATGATTCTCAGGAGTATGGTTAGTAGGATGCCTGTCAAAGTGATTTAGTTTGTTGAGAAAATAAATGGTCTCCTGGTCTCTGGGTCTATTAAAGAGTTAGTTCACCTTTTCAGAAAAAATTAAAAGGTTAACAATCTAGACCCTCCCCACCCCCTGATCCCCGGTGTACTTATCTGCATGGGGATTGAGCAGTCAATGCCAAAGCAGCTGGTGCAGCATTTTTTCTACAGCGCTTCCAGGATGAATAACAGCAATGTTCTGTGCTGGAACTGACCAATTAGAATTGCTCTGATCTGTTGAGGAAGTGCTGCAGAAGAAAGAGGAAGAAGAGCAGGGATTTAAAATCCCCGGACCACTACACTAGCTGCATGGGCACTGACAGCTCATCCCCCATGTAAGTACAGCAAGGACCTGGGGATGGGGAGAGTGTGGGGTGTTTACATTTTCATTACTTCTTACACTTTAAACCAAGGGTCTTGCATATCTCCTAAACTTGGGAGATATGCCGTGTACTGCCATGTGCCGACGTCATCGGGCACATGCACAGCGAAGGAATGGCCTCCATGCCGTTCCTTCACTGACATCGTGTCGTGATGGGCGGCTCTGGTGTGCATGCGCGGGAGTGACGTCACGCGGCTCCAGCAAATCACAGAGCCGGAGTCCGCGGCCCCGGAAGGAAGAGGGGCGAAGATGGACGCTTCCTACTGTGGGGACAGCGCGGGCTTCCAATACAGGTAAGTGTCACATAATAGTGCTTTTACATTGCAGGGTAATGCAGAGCAATGAAGAGGAAGCAAAACCCATTAGTGTTTACTTCCTCTTTAAAGGAGAAGTACAGCCAAAGCTTTTTGGCTTTAATTCTCCTGTGGATCACAGGAGTGCAGTTTGTCACAGATCCGGTCCAGGCTCCGGCAAGATCGCGATACTGGAGTCGGAACCCGCCTACATGCTTTGATCTGCTGAGAACCTAAGCTGGCCACTCCCGTCCCCTCCACAGCCCAGCACTCCAGTGAGCGAGGAGGGGGCAGAGCAGAGAGCGGTGACTGACAGTCAGCAGCTCTCTGCTTGGGGAGCTGTGAGAACTGAGCGATCTGCGGTGTTAGACTGCTCGGGGCTCAGTGTTATAGTTGGCGGGGGACAGATGCAGCATTGGACCGATGCTGCATCCACCTAGGTAAATTTAAATCTGCAAAAAACCCATACTTCTCTTTTAAGGAATTGAATCTCATCATCATGATTGTAAAGTCTCTGTAAAGCAAACATGTTATACTTACCTGCTCTTCTGCAGTGGATTTGCACAGAGCAGCCCGGATCCTCCTCTTCTCAGCAAGCAGTTTGATATGGGGGCACCTGAGCTGAGTCACAGCCCCGTGTCCATTCAAACACGGAGCCTCCTCTTGGACGGCTGAGACACTCGTAGACATCGCTGGACAGAGAGGGACCTCGGGTAAGTGTTGGAGGGCTGAGGGGGCTGCTGCACACAGAAGGCTTTTTATCTTAATGCATAGAATGCATTAAGATAAAAAAAAAAACCTTACGCCTTTACAAACCCTTTAATGTTTGCTGCCTGTGTACCATTGAAAAATTTTCCTTTCACTTCTTGTACCAGAGTCTCAACTGGGCAGTAGAAGAACTTTCACAAAGTGAGAGGACATGCCCTTTTCTTATTTTCTTTCTCAGTGACAATGGTCACCAGTAAAAATATAGGGGTGAATCGCCCCTGTGGAGCCAGCAATAAAAACTTTATAGAGGGTTTAACCTTTCCCCACTCAATCCAAAACTAAAAAAAAAAAACTTGCTTAGAGATTTACTTTAACAATGTAAAAATTCACTTTACAAAGTAAAAGTTCCCTTAGCTTTGTAAGTAAGGTGAAGCTATATTTACTTTGCATACTCAATCTGCAAGGAAATTTAAGGAAAAAAACAAGGATTTCATGAACATGATTGGGTAACTGGAGTGAAAACACAGCTTCACCTTATTTACCAGCTAAGGGAAACATTTACTTAGCAAAGTGAATTTTGAGTGGGGAAGGGTTAGAATCTCTATAAAGTTTTTATGGTTGTTGCAGTCACCCCTCTGTATTGGTGACTATTACCACCAAGAAAGGGAAAATTTCACTTTGCCAACTGAATTTTCACTCAGTTTAGTAAAAGAGGTGAAGCTGTGCTGACTTCAATCATTCTATATTGTGCAAGTAAATATCCTTTTTTTAAATTTTATTTTCCTTGCACATAACTGGGTATTATTTGATAAGTGGGTTTTCACTTAGCTTCGCCTGCAGAAAATTCACTTTGCAACTGTTGTGCTGCCCCCTTGAGGGTCGCATGATAATTCAATTTCCCCTTGGTTTCCCCAACTCTGAGAATCCTCCACCACCCCTGACACACTGGGTTCACTCATGGTGTTACCTAGCTCTTAAATCTCCACTAGCACTAAGTATAAGAGATGGGATTATATGAGATCAGTACTATATAGGTGGGTCTGAGCCCACCCACCAAACAGGAACAATGACTGCAGAAGATGACCCCGCTGCTTGGGGTGATGGTGATGATGAGACTGGAGATACTGATGATCACGACATTTCAGACCCCTGGTCCTGGAATTGGCCTCCACTGCCTTCCTACTCACAGTTCTCCCGGATTGATCGTTAAAGCTGCCCGCAGGTTTCAGGAACAAGCTCCGCTGGTGACAGGGCCAGTCTCCCTGATTATCCGTTGGAACGCTGTATAGTTGCAGACCGCAAGGTCTGTGTGAGTAGGCCACAACTCCACTGACAGTCACACACAGGGTCTTGCTGATTGATCACCGCCGTCCAGAGAGAGCGAGCTAGACCCATCCTCTGCTTAAATAGACTCTCCCATGAGGCACTGTTTTTCCCAGGAGCCTTCCTATACAACGTGGTCTGATGGGAAATCAAGTTCTTTTGCAGCACAGTTTGATGATAATCCTCAAAAGCACACTACAATCCCCACAAGGCAATTCTCCAGCACAGTTCTTATCACCAATTAATACATTTGACACTAGGGGAATCAGCTGCAATATACCTGCTGGCAGGAATGTCTTTACACAAGCAAACATGCTTGACTCCTTACTTAAACCTTACTGTATCATGGGCATTTTTCTACACGTAGCATGCTTGGTAAGTATCTCACCAAAGTTGAAATGCACACTGCAGTTAACCTAAAGACTGTGTTAGGCTCTGTTCACATATATGCGAATTGGATGTGTTTTGAACTGCACCCAATTCGCATGACATATGAACCAGCAGCCTTTTCTATAGGTCTGGTTCACATATATGTGGTGCAGTGCAGGGCCGGCCATACCATGGGTCCCAGTGGGTCCATTGGACCCAGGCAGCACTTTGAGAGGGGCAGCACATTGAACCATGGATGCCCCTCCTTCTCTTCTATTTACCCAGCAAATTGACAACCAATATTTTTTTTTCAGCAGTTTACCCTAGCCCGCCCCTTGGAATTGAACATAATGGTATGTCATATCATTTTGTATATAGACAAGGTGCTGTTGCATGTGAATCTGACTTCCTGATAAATTGAATTTTAGTTTTAATTATCATGATATAAAATAATGGATGTGGGGGGCCTTTTGGTAGGCATGATTTTTTTTTGGGGGGGGGGGGCAGCATTTAATTCTTGGACCCAGGCAGCACAATGTCTTGAGCCAACCCTGGTGCAGTGGCAGCGCAAATTCACTGCAAATTGAAAAAAAAGTCCTGTGAGTTTTCTGAGCACTGCTGTGCGGTTCAGATGAGAATTCCAGGCTCATTGCCTTCTATGGGAACATATTTGAATTGCACATCTGATCAGTTTTGAGCACAAATTTGATCCAAAAAGAAGAACAACATGCATCCCACACCCAATCAATACAAGGCCCTTAAGGTCTGGTACAGATTTTAAGGGAAACCCCATGCCAAAATGAGGAAAAAAAAGAATAAAACTGTGGAGTCCCCCCAAAATCCATACCAGACCCTTATCTGAGCATGCAGCCTGGCAGGCCAGGAAAAGGGGGGGCGACTAGCGAGCGCCCCCTCCTGAACCATACAAGGCCACATGTCCTCAACATAGAGGGTGGTGCTTTGGGGAAGCATCTGCCCCTCCACCCCAAAGTACCTTGTCCGGCAAATTCCTTTGATGCTCATCTTTGATGCAGAGTTGCACCTGTGCTACGAAGCCTGAGCAGAGGCAATTAGACTTATTTTTGACCTGGAGTGGTGTACACATCTCTATACCTTGTCCCCATGCTGATGGGGGCAAGAGCCTCTACCCCACAACCCTGGCCGGTGGTTGTGGGGGTCTGTGAGCAGGGGGCTTATTGAAATTTGGAAGCCCCCTTTATCAAGCAGGCCCCAATATCCTGACCCCCCACTATGTGAATGAGCATGCACGGTTTGATGTTGTCACAAGAGGGCAGTGCCACCAGGTGACATTGCTGGGTAGCCCCGTCCCTTAGCTATTTCGAAACTGTCAGGTGGCGGAGGAGAAAGATCGTGAGAGCCTTTGGGCGAGTGGAGCTTTATTCTTTTCTTGGGTCAGCGGTGGTTGCGGGCGTCATGGTTGAAGATGCATCTGCACCGGAGATATTGTTTTTGTTTTTTTAGTAAAGGAATTGTCAAAAAACCTGTCTCTGTGTTCTTATTTATTTTTGAAACTTTTTTTGGAGAATGAGTAGTGGTACAATGTTAAAGAGAACTTCCAGATTCTGATAAGCCCCCTACCCGCAGACCCCCATAACCACCGGCCAGGGTTGTGGGGAAGAGGCCCTTGTCCCCATCAATATGGGGACAAGGTGCTTTGGGGTGGGGATGGCAGAACTCCCCCTGGCCCAAAGCCCCCTCCCCATGTTGAGGGCATGTGACCTGGTATGGTTCAGGAGGGGGGACATTTGCTTGCCCCCCCTTTCCTGCTTCCAGGTCCACTCCTTAACAACCAGCTATTGTTAAAGACGCCGGTGGCCGCTGGCTCTGAAAATTTGCATCTGAACTGTATCTGAATTTGCAGCTGAACCGCTGCTTTGGAAACTCAGAGTGAAAATGAAGGGGTAATTCGCACCGGACATATGTGGACGATGCCTCAGGGAAGCCTGACATTTGACCTCCAGGTCTGTGAAGACTTCAGGTGCAACATTTCAGCTAATTGTATGGGCAAGGGGAGAGCTTTTTTGAAGCTTTCAAAATGATGCGTGCCATTTTTCTTATTATCCCATCTAACAGTACATGTGTGTAGACCCCCCTGTCCTTTCACAACCCTCTAGCAATTTCAAAACTCCAGAAAACTCTGCGCAAAAATGCAGAATACCTGTCATGTGAAGATCTTTCAATGAAGCAAAAGGAAGGACTTCTCAACACTCAGCAATGGTTAGCAAAGCCACCAAAGTAGAGATGCATCTGACAGATGACTCAACTTAATCGCCCTGTCTAGGGAGAATGGAGACATGTTCCACTTGAAGAGAACTTACCTTTAAAGGACTTTAGAATGATGTTGCACATAGGGGTTGCCTTGACCGTGCAAATTCTAGATCACGAGAACCACAACTTGCATGCAACAATTAAACAACTCCCACCTGTGTGAGCCAACAAAATACCTCCAAGGTTCAGGTACATAGCAAGAGCTTGGATTTCCAGACTAAAGCAGCAAGCTATCCAGTATCTGACTATTGCAATCCCTCTTCATCTCAGGGGCCACTAGCTTGGTGAATTCCTGAGAAAGGAACTAAAGCATCACATCCTGCACTGCTTTAATCACAAGAACGGAGCAGTTTGGCAAACTGAAGAAGACAGGAAGAGCAATTCTGCCTCCATGTCCATCCTGAATGTTCTATTAAGCCTCGTACACACGATTCGATTTTCGGACTACAGAACGTCAGTTTTTTTGTTGGATGTTTCTAAGCATGCGTAGTCTCGGTTGTACAATTTTTTTTCATACAAAAACCGTACCAAAGGAACGAAAAACGGACGTGGTGTTATCGTATGACAAAAATGTACTGATCCGCACATCCAGCTTTTGTCTGACGAAAAATCAAAATCGTCTGTCGAAAGGAGCATACCAATGGTAAGAATTTTGGACAGGCCGTCAAACGAAAATTCCCGCCCGAAATTTGCATCGTGTGTACGGGCCTTTAAGTCGTACGACTGGATGTCCAAAATGGTATGTTGGCTGTTGTGTCTCGCGTACTGATGTGCACTAAGCGATCGTACGACCAAGCCTAATCTGGTGACGTGCTATGAGCGTATAAAGAGGAAGTTCAGGTACATGTGATTTGTGAATCAGGAATGTAGGTTTACACGAACGGACACTTCTGGGCGTTCCTGACTTCTGAGCATGCGTGTTTTGCACGTACAACTTGTTGGCCCAACTTCTCTGTACACACAGTACAACGGTCGTACGACGCCTTGTACAACAAAAGTTTTCTAGTCTGCTCATCCAACTGCTGTTGTGCGACCATCACACGTCAGCTGTTCTAATCGTGTGTACTAACGGTCGGATGATCGTACAACAAGTGTGTACTTCAGTCTTCAGATGGCAAACTGGTCCAGCACTGAAAAGGGATTAGAAAGTTCACTGAATTTCTACATTTTCAAAAGGAAGCCAGCAATGGCAGCCACTATATTATTCTCAGTAAACATTTCCTCTAACTGTAGCTAAAAGTTTCTAAACTTTCCTAATAAAAAAAAGAGTGCATCACAAAAAAAAAAAAAAAAAAAATGGTAAAAACAATCTCAGCCAGAAATACTGAAAGGTAGAGCGGGATGTTTCCACAATTCATGAACTAGAGCTCTGTGGATAATCTATCCTTTGACAAACATCCAGTTATAAAAAATGACAGTGTGCTTAAAATCTGTGAAAAATGATTGTTAGAAAACAATAAACTCTGGGAGAACTTTGTTTTTCTTCTGTATAACGAAGAGGATCTTCTGCAGGTGTGTCGGCTTTGTAGTTTTAGAAAGCTTCCCGAATAAAAGGGAATATTAGTAGAATAAGGCAATGAAGAAAGGGACAGACTGTACAAGGAGATGTCATGCGTTCAGTCTGATCACAGAGCAGTCACACACAGAGGAGTGTCACGCTAATTAGAATCTCTCATTTTATCTTGTTTATCAGCACCCCAGTCTGCGCGGTTCAGAAATGAACAGGAACTAATGGAAACTGACAATACAACTGACAGCCAAAGCTGTGAGAGATGGGGAGTCAGGCTGCCCATAAAAAGCTTGATAAAAACAACAGATACAAATTTGAGCATGGCTTTCACATATATCTTTGTTTCTGGTGCCCTAGGGGGCAATAGTGAGCACCTTAAAGTGTATGTTAACCCTAAAAAATGAACTTGTATTTGTTTTTTGGTCTGTTAATTAACGACTTGACCTCGGGAAGATTTACCACCCTTCATGACCAAGCAATTGCTTGTGTTAGGGCACTGTGTTACTTTAACTGACAATTGCGCAGTCATGTATCCAAATAACATTTACGTCCTTTTTCTCTCACAAATAGAGCTTTCTTTTGGTGGTATTTGATCACCACTGCAATTTTTATTTTTTGCTCTATAAACAAAAAAAGACATACATATATCAGTGGTTCTCAACTCCTGTCCTCGGGACCGACTAACAGGCCAGGTTTGCAGGATAACTGAAATACATCACAGGTGATATAATTTGCTGCTCAGTGATTGCAGCATTCTAGTCTGCATCTCCCCAAAGTAATACTTAAAATCTGGCCTGTTGGTGGGTCCCGAGGACCGGAGTTGAGAACCACTGATATATATATATATATATTACCTTCTGCTATAAAACATATCCATTAAAACATTTAAAAATCTAATTTCTTTATAAATTTTGAACAAAATACAGTTGTGCTCATAAGTTTACACACCCTGGCAGAATTTATGATTTCTTGGCCATTTTTCAGAGATTATGAATGAGAACACTAAAACATTTCTTTCACTCGTGGTTAGTGTTTGGCTGAAGCCATTTATTATCAATCAACTGTGTTTACTCTTTTTAAATCATAATGACAACAGAAACTACCCAAATGACCGTGATCAAAAGTTTACATACCCCAGTTCTTAATACTGTGTATTGCCCCCTTTAACATCAATGACAACTTGAAGTATTTTGTGGTATTTGTGGATGAGGCTGTTTATTTTCTCAGATGGTAAAGCTGCCCATTCCTCTTGGCAAAAAGCCTCCAGTCCCTGGAAATTCTTGGGCTGTCTTGCATGAACTGCACGTTTGAGATCTCCCCAGAGTGGCTCAATGATGTTGAGGTCAGGAGACTGAGATGGCCACTCCAGAACCTTCACTTTATTCTGCTGTAGCCAATGACAGGTCGACTTGGCCTTGTGTTTTGGATCATTGTCATGTTGCAATGTCCAAGTACGTCCCATGCACAGCTTCCTGGCTGATGAATGCAAATGTTCCCCCAGTATTTTTTGATAACATATGTTGTAGAAATTTAGGATGTGTTTATTATGTATTGTCACAGTGTCTCCCAGTGTCGGTTTACCGGTATTCGCTGTGTCCAGCGAATATGGCTTTAACCGATATTGAGGAAAGGCCACATACAATGGATACCTTCCATCAATTGATAATTACACGATACCCGCCCGATCATCCCGGCCAGCAGGCGCCCTGAGCGGTTATCGCTGGAGCAAACGCTGGTCCGGATCTTTGAGGTGCAATGCACGTTCTGTGGCGCGGGTGTATTACCGTCAATCAGGGGGCCCCTGTCTTCTGTACAGATCGATCTGCTTGGCGGCAGTTTACTTGTGTTATGGAATTAGTATTGCCTTTTATGTAAGGATAATGATCTGTAGGCTTTCTGTGGCATCTGATCAATGTGACAGAGATCTGCAGCTATATTCCTTTGTGTTGTAATTTACCCTTTACTGGAACAGTAGCATAATCGCTATGGAATATAGTTTATAGAGCTGTATTTGATAGAGGTTCATTGTAATTGGCAGGTTTGTACATGTGTGGTGGATTTGGCTTAGAAGGCTTCTATGAAGTTAGCACATGGCTTTCATGTGCTAGCTGTTTTCTCATAGAGGCCAGCCAACCCCCCCCCCCCATACATGCATGCCTTTCCTATTGTATAGTTTGAATGTAAACAAGTGTGTGATTGGTTGGTAGTTTTGTATTGAGCTCATGTCATGTGACTGTGCCTTGGAGGCTGATTGGCTGATTGTGAAGCCATCAGTCCCTTTTGTTCTCTCTGTTTGACGAGTATAAATAAACACACCAGGCATGGAATTGGAGGACAAGATCCCTGTGAGCTGCCATGTGAGATGAAGCAATCTGTGTCTGTGTCTGCTTCAACACAGGTCAATCAAATGCATGGTGCAAAAGAGCTGAAAAGTGCGCTTATTAGCGCAGGCAAAATATAATGCATACAAGGTATTATATTTTCCCTTACACATACTGCATTCATCTTGCCATCAAATTTGACCAAATTTCAAAGGCTTGTCTCTGTGCTGTTTGGCGTATTGTAAGCGGGATAATTTGTGGCATTTGCGTAGTAATGGCTTTCTTCTGGCGACTCGACCATGCAGTCCATCTTTCTTCAAGTGCCTCCTTATTGCGCATCTTGAAACAGCCACATGTTTTCAGAGAGTCGTGTATTTCACCTGAAGTTATTTGTGGATTTTTCTTTGCATCCCAAACAATTTTCCTAGCAGTTGTGGCTGAAATTTTAGTTGGTCTACCTGACCATGTTTTGGTTTCAACAGAACCCCTCATTTCCCACTTCTTGATTAGAGTTTGAACACTGCTGATTGGCATTCTCAATTCCTTGGATATCTTTTTATATCCCTTTCCTGATTTATACAGTTAAATGAGCAAGTAATGGGGCGCAAATCAAATAGGCATAGGACCAAGATAGATAATACAGTAAATGAAAAAGAATTGTAGATGGTGTAAAAAAAAACACACACGTATTAAATGGTATTACCGGCAAAGACAGGGGAGAGGCAATGAGCAGCAACCAATAGGATGAAGTCCAACCAGATAATTGATGAGTGTGAAATGGATGAAGCGGATGATCAGTCCAGCAGGAAGCACTGAGGGCAGCCTGAGAAGGGTGGACCCGGATCCCGGTCCACCAGTACTGCAACAATATAAACAAGGAGAGGCTCCTCTAAGTGCAATAAGCAAGTACGGTTTATTAAAATGGTGTAAAAACACTCACAGGGGTAAAAACAATACAGGCATGAACCGACTGGGAAAGGAAGGGGAGACCGCCATCACTCTCAGGGTCCCGGGAGTCCCAAGCCGTTGTAAAGTCCTCTGTCCTCCACAGAGGACTGCATAGAATGCATTCTATGACGCCATCACCCTTGGACTGCATCCCAGCTGCGCTCCATGCCTCGTTCCGGATACCGCTACACGAGCCGGCTATTCCATCTTTCAGCGGTGGAGGACAGAGAACTTTACAACAGCTTGGGACTCCCGGGACCCTGAGAGTGACGGCGGTCTCCCCTTCCTTTCACAGTCAGTTCATGCCTGTATTGTTTTTACCCATGTGAGTGGTTTTACACCATTTTAATAAACCGTACTTGCTTATTGCACTTAGAGGCGCCTCTCCTTGTTTATATGATTTATACAGTTAAACTACCTTTTCCCACAGATCCTTTGACAATTCTTTTACTTTCCCCATGACTCAGAATCCAGAAACGTCTATGCAGCACTGGATGAAAGATGCAAGGGTCTGTCAGGAGTCCAGAAACTCGACATTTTATACACACACACTAATTACAAGCAAACAGATCACAGGTGAGGATGGTTACCTTTAATATACATTCAACCCCCTTTGTGTCAACTTATGTGCATGCTATCAGACCAAAATCACCAGGGTATGTAAACTTTTGATCAGGGTCATTTGGGTAGTTTCTGATGTCATTATGATTTAAAAAGAGTAAACACAGTTGACTGATAATCAATGGTTTCAGCCAAACACTAACCATGAGTGAAAGACATTTTTTTGTGTTATCATTCATATTCTCTGAAAAATGGGCAAGAAATCATAAATTCTGCCAGGGTACATAAACTGTATATTCTGCTACATATTTTTGGCAAAAAAAAAATCCCTAGCAAATATTGATTGGTTTGCGCAAAAGTTATAGCATCTACAAACTATTGGATATAAAGTTGTGCTCATAAGTTTACATACCCTGGCAGAATTTATGATTTCTTGGCCATGTTGCGCAGAGTAAATAGATACCTAACATGTCAAGCTTTAAAATTGCGCACACTTTTGGAATGGCGACACACTTTGGTACTTAATCTCCATAGGCGAAGCTTTAACATTTTTTTACAGGTTACCAGTTTAGAGTTACAGAGGAGGTCTTAGCTAGAATTGTTGCTCTTGCACTAATGCACGCGGTGATATCTCACATGTGTGATTTAAATGCCGTTTACATATGTGGGCGTTCGCTTCTGTGCGCGAGCACGCGGGGACGGGGGTGCTTTATTTTTGCACTTTTTAAAAAAAATAATTTTTTATCACTTTTATTCCTATTACAAGGAATGTAAACATCCCCTGTAATAGGAATAGTGCGTGACAGGTCCTCTTTATGGAGAAATCTGGGGTCTATAAGACCCCACATCTCTCCTTCAGGCTGGAGAGATAGAGATGAAAAAAAAAAATAAACTGTCTCAGCCTTTCCAGCCGCATCTCTGGCATTGTTTACTTTCGCAGGCCCCGGACGTGATGTCATAATGTTGTTCCTGGGCCTCCAAGGATCATAGAGATGACTGGGGGTGACCAATTCATTCTCCGGCTTGCCGATCGCACGGGCCAGCCAGGAGAAGCACCGGAGGGCGGCAGGAGGGGAGTTGTCCCCTTCCGCCGCCTGTAAGAATGATCAAGCGGCTGAACTGCTGCTGTTTGTTCCTATGGTGCACAGAATCATCGTCTGAACAAAACGATATCTGGATGATGCCTGTCGCTGCAGGCATCATTCAGATATCCCCACTCAAAGTCAAGGATGGCATATGCCGTCCTTGGGCTGGAAGTGGTTATAATAAAAACAAGTAATATTCCTTTGAGGAAGAGTGGTCCCTTTACAGCTCATTTACTTCAAATACACTAAACTGCCTTGATCAATGCAGGCTCAACACAAGGACACTGAGAAAACAATTGTTCTCTGTGCCCTGTTCACACCAAAATTAAGCATTCTGCATTTTTATGTAACATAATACATGAAAACGCATTAAATAGTATTTCCGTGCATTGCAATTTTTGCATTTTGCACTTAAGAGTTAAATGGAGGGGTTTTCTGCGCCCTGTGGAATGAACAGGACCTTCTTTTCTTGTGACAGATAAATGAATGGCACCATGGTATTCATTTGAAAGTGTCACTAAATCCAGGGCCCTGCATTCACTATATCTGGTCTCCCACAGTACACAGAACATGGAAATGCAATTATTTTAGTAAATATAATCTGCTAAATACCTTTTCTCATCAGCAGTATATAGCAGTCTTGTGACTTCTATCAGTGTCTGGTTAAAGCTTGTTGGAGTTTTCATTCCCCTCTGACTGTCCTATGAGGATGCATAGACCCTCTGTCTGGACAGTGCTGATTGGCCCTAAGCTGATCACATGCACCCTTCCAAAAAAAAAAGAAAAAAATTAACTCTCTAGCAATACATACCAAACTGAGCATGTGCAGCTTGCATCTAAGGCTCTGTTCTATCAGAAGATGGATTGGTGACAGTGGAAGAGGGCGAGGGTCAGAGGAGACAGGATCAAACAGCCTTTTTACACAATGCAGAGGATTAACCCCTTATTTTCCACAGTGAGTATAACAAGCATGCTTTACTGCATATACAGACTGATTTTACTGTTGTTTGTTTTGTAACACTAAGTTTTTTTCTTTTCAGCCAAATGTTGCTTATTTGTTCTTTTAAATGTATATAATTTGCTTGTGTTCATCTACACTATTGCCTAATTATTTCCTAGTAATACTCGGGCCATTTCCATCTTCGACTTACAGCATGGTAATTACAGTAATTTGTAAAGGAAATTGAATTAGTTTAGACTAGATATATGAGGGTTCTATTTTAGGATGTTAAACTGCAGAGAAATAGTTCAGTAAAAACATCAAATAAGAGTCAGAGAAATATCCCTACAGCCAAGCTCTACGGCTTCTCATGAATAATAATAATTCATCCGGATGATGAACGGTTCCTGTTATCCACAGAAACCAGTAAGTTACTACCTTTCATTCTGCCATAGTACAGAGGAATCAAACAAGAATCTTATTCAATAAATTCAGAAATAGACAACACAGTTACACAATTTTCAATGGCAAAGGACACAAAGGTGACCTCATCAGTCAGTTTCTGATCCTTCACTATCTAATCACAGCCTTGACCAAAATGTCTTGTTTTAAATGGAGTGAAGAAAAGAATGGTCTGTAGTGTCTGGGTGGGGTGTTTAACCACTTGCTTACTGGGCACTTAAACGCCTTTCCTGCCCAGGCCAATTTTCAGCTTTCAGCGTTGCCCACTTTGAATGACAATTGGTCATGCTACACTGTACCCAAATTACATTTTTATAATTTTTTTTCACACAAATAAAGCTTTCTTTTGGTGGTATTTAATCACTAATGGGTTTTTATTTTTTGCTAAACAAACAAAAAAAGACCGTAAACTTTGAAAAAAAAAAGTTTTCATAGTTTGTTATAAAATTTTGCAAACAGTTAATTTTTCTCCTTCTTTGATGTGCGCTGATGAGGCTGCTCTGATGGGCAATGATAGGCTGCACTGATAGGCACTGATGAGGCGAAACTGATGGGCACTGATAGGTGGCACTAATGGGCACTGGTAGGTGACACTGATAGGCAGCACTGATGATGAGGCACTGATGGGCATTGATAGGTGGCACTAGTGGGAACTGGTAAGTGGCACTGGTGGGCACTACTTAGCAGTACTGTTATGCACTGGTAGGTGGCACTGGTGAGCACTGATGAGGCGGTAGTGGCTCATCATGTGTGGGACAGATGTCCCATTTACACAAGCTGGTAATCAGCTTTTTTTTTCCTCCTCATGTTGTCAGCGTGAGAAAAAAACGGCTAATTACCAGCTTCTCTTTATATCATGTGATCAGCTGTCCCTGGCTGACAGCTGATCAGGTGGTAAGAGGCCGAGATCAGGATCACGTGGTAAGGGTCCGATATAGGGGGCCCCTTAATCTGATCTGTGATCAGCCAAGTCTCATGGACTTCCTGATCACACAGTGCACCACCCACGCCCCGCAGGGGGCGCACAGGCAGTGCATGCTTGGTAGGACACACATAGATGCCCTCCGGGCGTCTTTCGGCTATAGCATGGCCGGGAAGAGGTTAAGAAACAGTCCAAACATTTACAAACTGTTTGACAGGTAAGAAAATTCCCACGTACAGTAGGAATATGCAATGTTTAGTTTACTATTTGCCTACACTTCACAACAGACCTACCGGAAAAAATGTTTTCTATGTTAAGTGCATACATGCGAAGTAATATGTAAGTGTCACACCCCATTCACTCTTGTGCGACTTGTCATGCGACTTTGGACATCAAAGTCACATGACAAGTCATTCCTCATGTTTTCCAATTATAACCATTTATATATGTGCGACTTAAATTTGCAGCAACTTCAAAGTAGTTCATGCATTACTTTGGTCCGTCTTTCATGCAACTTGAAGGCCATAGTCAATGTTAACCCTCAAAAGTTGCATTAAAGTCGAACCTGAATGTTTTACAGGCAAAAGTGGGTCCGACTTTGCAGAGGGACAACAAGTCACATCCAAATCGCACTCATCCAAAGTTGCATCAAAGTTGCACTCCAAAGTCACGTGACTTTGGAGTCTGCACTGATATGCTACACTGATGGGCACTAAAGAGGCTACACTGATATGTGGCACTGATAGGCGGCACTGATGGACACCAATAGGCAGCAATGATAGGTAGTAATGATAGGTAGCACTGACAGGCATCACTGATGGGCACTGATTGGCAGCACTGGTGGGCTGCATTGATAATCAGGACACTAATGATCAATGCCCCGATTGTCAGTGCAGATGTTCCCTGTGTGGATTTGCCAGTTTTTGGCTCTCATCTCCTCACGCTGTCAGCTTGTGGGGAGGATTGCCGATAACTGGCAAGTCCTGTCTACATTGTGATCAGCTGTGTTTGGACACGGCTGATCATGTGGTAGAGTCACTGTGACTCTTTACCCAGATCACAGATCACTGCCGATGGGCGCCGCAGGAGGCGCCTCCTGGCAAAGTGCGGCCACGATGTAGCCGTCAGTTGACTATAGCATAGTCGCGAAGAGGTTAAAGTGGAAGTTCAGTCACAATCTAACTAAAGCTAAATGTATTTACTCTCATGCCCATTCTAGGCCTATTCTATCTAACCATGTAAAGAAAAGATCTGTATACTTACCTATTCTGAAGCCGCTCTGGTCTTGTCACAAGATCTCTCCAGAGCTTCTGTGGAGAGGAGTAGTAGTCTTCTTTACAAAAAAAAGAGTACTTTCTGGGGGTTTTGTACTATTCTGACATTTTTATTTTAACAGAAAGTAAGGGAAATATTTTCAAGTTTTTTTTTCCTTTTTATAGTAAAAAAAACAGGTATTAAATAACACCAAAAGAAAGGTACATTTGTCTACAAAAATTATATATAATTAATTTGTATACAGTGATACATAACTGAATAATTGGCAGTCAAACTATCACAGCCTTGAGCTAAATACATGTAGCACATCTCTAGCGTGTGCTACTAGAATTAGAGTAGGCAAACTATAGTCTGGCCCAGGGATAATCCTGCATCACTGAATCTGGGTCAGCGTTATTAGAGGCCAGGGCTGGATGACTCATCCTGGCAGCTCTCTGGTGCCTCCCAGTTTCTAGAATGTTGGAGAACATTCTGGAAGATAGTAGGCGGAGTCTAGGAGGGGTGCCTTGAATATTTAGTAGCCCTTAGCCAATCCGAGGTAGGGGGCTGGCAGGGAACTAAGGAGCCCTTAAATATACATAAGACATGCCAGTAGGGGAGTCGAGTGGAAGATGGAGAAATAGTGGTGAGGAGGTGGCCCTTGATGGAAGGGGGGGGGTTTACCTCGGAGCTCGGGAGGCTGGCCTGGAAGGATTCCACCAGGGACCCTAACCAGAGAGGCAGCGGAGAGAGCAAGGAGACAGTGAGCATATCAGCAGAGTGCAGGGACAGACAAGGGGAGAGACTGTCAGCTGTAACAGTGCTCTTTTGAAGACAGCAGTGTGCCAAGTCTTCATCCAACCTTGCACCGGGGAATCTCTATGTGTGTGTCAGTCAGGCGGACTGGGAAGAGAAAGCAACCAGGTGGGCTGGTGGCAGTCAGGTGGGCTAGCATTTCTGCAGCAGTATAATTGGGCTCAGTGTCTATGGGTAAGCAAAAGGTGAGAGAGATGTTGTTCCCTCCATATGTGCTACTTTACAAAAGGGAAGTCAAGTTCCTAGCCTGTAATGGACTGTTGCTGAGCTAACAAGTGATTGTTTGTTCCTCCAGGATTGACCCAGCAGGAGCTGTACATAAGTGAACCACGTTTGTGCAGGAGGAAGGAGAAAGGGAGGAAGTTGCCCCTGGTTTTGTGTTTAGCATTTTCAAGTTGGGCATCCCATAATCCCATACCCTATCCAAGTTATCAACCACTAATAAAAACAACAAACACAAGCCAAAGGACTGGTTTCTGAGTTTGAGTGCAAGAAGGAAATTCTGTGTGACTGGCTGTGCAACGGTGAGGGACTCGGACATCAGCAACTCCTACGGCGGTAGTGCTACATACAGTTAGGTACAAATATATTTGGACATAGGCAGAATTTTTTTTTTTTCAGGTATTTACCAAAACATATTCAAGTTATAGTTATATAATGGATATGGGCTTAAAGTGCACACTCTCGGGTTTAATTTGAGGGTATGTACATCCAAATTACAGCTCTTAACAATAGCCATCCCCCTTTTTGCAAGGGACCAAAAGTAATTGGACAATTGGATCAAAAGCTGTTTTATGGCCAGGCGTGGGCTACACCTTCATTATTTCTTCATCAATTAAGCAGATAAAAGGTCTGGAGTTGATTCTAAGTGTGGTATTTGAATTTGGAATCTATTGCTGTGCACCTACACCATGCGTTCAAAGGAGCTGTCAATGCAAGTGAAGATAGATAGCAGCAACATTAGGAGTGGCCAAATCAATGGTTTGGTACATTCTGAAGAAAGAAGAACATGCTGGTGAGCTCAGCAACATAAGAAGGCCTGGACGTCCACGGAAGACAACAGTGGTGGATAATCGCGTGATCCTCTCTATGGTAAAGAAAAACCCATTCACAACATCCAGACAAGTGAAGGACACTCTCCAAGAGGTGGGCGTATCATTGTCAAAGTCTACAATCAAGAGAAGGCTTCATGAGAGCAAATATAGAGGGTTCACCACAAGGTGCAAACCATTCATAAGCCTGAAGAATAGAAAACCAGATTCGACTTTGCCAAAAAACATCTAAAAAAGCCAGACCAGTTCTGGAAAAGCATTCTTGGACAGATGAAACAGATGAAACAAAGATAAATCTGTACCAGAATGACAGGAAGAAAAAAGTGTGGAGAAGGCTTGGAACAGCTCATGATTCAAAGCACGCAACGTCATCTGTAAAACATGGTGGAGGTAGTGTGATGGCATGGGCATGCATGGCTTCCAGTGGCAATGGGTCATTGGTGTTTATTGATGATGTGACAGTAGACATAAGTAGCAGGATGAATTCTGCAGAGTTTAGAGATATACTGTTAGCCCAGATTCAACCAAATGCAGCAATGGCGCTTTACAGTACAGATGTACAATAATCCAAAACACATTGCAAAAGCAAACTAGCAGCTTTTGAAGGAAAAGAAGTAGAATATTCTGCAATGGCTGACACATCACCAGAATCTACGTGAAATACAACCCTTAATCTCTGATAATGGCATTGCAAGCAACTGGCTTAAATGCAAAAGAGAATGGGACGTGTACAGCAAAGCAGGACTCTCAGACAAGTCAAAAAGGTACAAGCTTACACTCTTCTCGATTTTGCTGGTTCGGATGCACTAGATAAATGAGTCATTTAATTTTCAAGATAATGAGGACAGAGAGGACCCTGATGTCTCAATCAAGAAATTTGATGAGGTATGCTTACCACAACGTAATGTGATAATAGACAGACATGCATTTAAAATGATGGCTCAGAAACCTGATGAAAGAATACAATCCTATGCAGCCAAACTGAGACTGCTGGCTAAAAAATGTGATTTTGGTGCACTAACAGATGAACTGATATGTGTCAGGATTGTATGTGGGATCTACAATGATGCAGTTCGTGCTCAGTTGTTCAGGGAGAAAGATTTAACATTGGAACCAGCATCAGAATATGTATGTTGTTTGAACATTCTGAAAGGGACACTAAGTAACTAAAAATAGGGGCAGACGTGTTTGTGGTGCAACAGAACAAAAGGCAATGCAGCAACTGTGGTAGTGAAAACGCTACTGAGCGCAACAAGTGTCCAGCTTTTAACAGAAGGTGTAACTCATGCAACAAATGGAATCATTTTGCAAAATGTTGTAGGTCCAAGCTTCAAAATAGAGGTCCGTGGATGACACCATCTAGTGACACTAAACAACGAAATGTGCACAGAATTAATGAAGTGGAAAGTGATGATCACCAAAACTGTTTTCATAGTGAAAGTGTGGACCTAATTATAATGGAGGAAATATTCACCACCACTGAATGCAACAAACATGTCAAGTTGAAAATTTACACTGGTGTCAAATGCAATGTCATCTCCTTATCCACATTGCACAGTATTGACCCCAAAGCTGAAATAGATCAGTCAAATAAAGTAAACCTGATAGCTTATGGCGGTCAAACAATTCAGACTCTGGGCACTTCTACCTTGGATCTATCAGGGGGCAAGCTGCTATTCCACATTGTGGATAGAAATGTTAAGAGCCTGCTAGGCTTACCAGACAGCACGCCTGTTAAGTACCTGGTAGTGAGCCTGACGGTCGGGGGTGGCCTCTCCTACGACTCCGGTTCGTGGGACCGCTGGAGTTGGGAACATCGGCCACAAGAGCACGGTGGGGTAAGAGTGCCTGTAGAAGTCCAGGAGTATCCGTCAGCAGTGGACAGGAGATGTGCTGGAAGGGTGCTGATGTTTTAGAGCAGGATACTTGTTGGGACCGGATGGTCGCAGGCACAGTAGCGGAGTCAGGGACGAGCAGGGTCGGCAACGGGCAGGCAGCAGAGGTACAGAAGGATGAGGCGGTCGGATGGTCGTAGGCAAGCCAAGGGTCGGTACAGGCAGAGTTCAGGCAAAGTCAGGCAGGCCGGGTCACAGGAATCAGATAACGGGTAGCAGAACACTCAGGAAAACAGGGCACACGCTGTAGATCAGGCAGCATCTGCTTACAGGAAGCAGGAAGTTTAAATAGAGCTGTTCCTCTAAGAATTAGAGGAAACCACAACCAAATGATATTAACCCTTCGCACCGTCTTCTAACATTGCCCCCCCCCCCAAGGGGCAGCCTCTGGATGCCCAGCTGGGCACTTCTTAGCGGTTGACTGCGGATGAAGGCATTGACCAGGTCCGGGGCATGCACATTTTGTTCGGGCTCCCAGGAATTTTCCTCAGGTCCGTAGCCCCACCACTTAATCAGATATTGCATCTGCCCCCTTCTTCTCCTACAATCCAGTACAGCTTCCACTTCAAACTCTTCGTCACCGTTGACAATCACAGGTTCTGGTGGACCTGTTTCGCGGTTTGGAAAGGAGCTGGCTTCAATAGTGAGACATGAAAGACCGGATGAATCCTAAGATTGTCCGGCAAAACAAGCTCATAGGAGACCTCATTGAGTCTCCTCTTGACTGGGAATGGACCTATGAATCTAGGGCCCAGTTTCCTAGATGGGCAAGCCAGCTTTAGGTTGGTCATGGCCAGCCACACAGTGTCTCCTACTTGCAAGGATAACTCCCCTCTCCTCTTCTTGTCAAAGGCCCTCTTGCTGTCCTCCTGCGCCTTGCTCATAGCTTCCTGCAACAGTTTGTTGTTGCGGCAGAAAAAATTCAGCGTACTTTGAACAGCTGGGATTGACGACTCCGGGATGAGGTCTGGCAGGAACGTGGGATGGAAGCCATGGTTTGCAAAAAATGGAGTCTGCTTGGTGGCTGAATGACAGGCATTATTATATGCAAACTCTGCCATAGGCAGGAGCGACACCCAATCATTCTGCACAAAGGACGTGAAACACCGAAGGTATTGCTCGAGAGTTAGGTTTGTCCTCTCTGTCTGCCCATTAGATTGTGGGTGG
>BLSH010193653.1:2708716-2723881 GCA_018402905.1 Glandirana rugosa | reverse complement strand
GTGAGATTGACAGTATTTCCTCCTGTCCGAAGGTCCTTCTCCAATTTACACACAACTCAACAGTCGTGATCATATTGATTGGCGCTGGTGAAGCTGTATTTGATGGGCACAGGTGAGGCTGTATTGATTGGCGCAGGTGAAGCTATATTTGATGGGCGCTGGGGAGGCTGCATTAGATTGGTGCTGATTAGGCTTTGCAGGGAAAAGGGGGTGGAGCCAAGGGGGGCGGCAAAATGAGGTTTCGCCTAGGGTGTCAAAAATCCTTGTGCCAGCCCTGAACAGGTATAATAGAAACACTAAATCAACTGCTGCTAAACTACTAAAGACCTACATCCATCCTTCACCCCCAACATGCTCACAGTTAATCTGCTTCCTCCTAACAAAGAGAAGGGTGGTCACAAGTTAACTCTTTCCACACTAGTGCTGACAACTCAACACACATTTAACCTCTTCCTGGAAGCCTGTCCTCCTTTATGACAGTTAGAGTGTTGGAACATTCATACAGCCCCGTGATTAAGGAAGCCAGGTTGAACATTGTTTCAAGTTTTAGAAAACCATAGCTGGCTGTGGTTTGAACTAAAAAAATGAATGAATTAACTCTAATGGTTTTCAGGGCACTCTTTGTTTGTCAAGCATCCAAATCCTTCCTTTAGTGTCCATTACCTGATAAAGGACATATTGTTCTGTTCAGTCAGTCGTATGATGTTTGCTTCTGATGCAGCTGGTGAAACCAGCAAAATTCTTCTTGACCACACCCCTAGCCCCCCACCCACCCCCCTTTTGGTGTTGCTTCCCATCTGGAATTTGAGAACCAGAGGACCTTTACAATCACTTTAAATGCGTCAATAAATTTTTGTAATTACAATGGTGTCATAAGCTGTTTGTTTCTTATATAGTTGGCACACATTGAGTGGTTGTTTGAGTCTGTGCCAGGCTTTTATTCTAATTTGTTTAGCTCAGTGATACTTCACCAGTGACCTCTCCACTTTTGCATTTAAAGTACTTTTGGTGAACCTTGAGATTTTAAAATTGGAGTTGCAGTCTTATGACTGGCATCCCTGCCAAACAGCATATCTAGGTCAGTGACTTCACTTTTTTCCACTTCCATTAAGCAATACAGCTTACTCGCCAGACCAACCCACCCTGCACAATAGACATTAATGTTTGAACGATAAGGTTGCCTGACTCTAGGTTCGCTTTTATAATACTGTCCTGTTGCTGACATAACTAATTTCTAAAACCGCTAGCAAACTACAGAGTGGACAAGAGGAGTCCTGGCAGCTGATTGTAACCCCCCCCCCCCCCCCGCCCACATGTTAGATGGGTAACAGAAATGAGCTCAATGATATAAATCATGGATCTTCCAGAAAAACAGATGACTTATATGTTAATTTGTCACTGAGCTGTGTGATGACAATTAGGCAGAGATCAACTTGTAATACAATCCTTCATAGCAGGCTAAGTTATTAAACTCTGATTTATGTCTGAAGGCTGAAGCGATTACAAGGCGATCTGTCATACTTTTCTAATTACAAAAAAAAAAAAGATTCAGGCAAAAAGGAACTCAAATTCAAGTCCTAATTTGATGGTGTAACCAAAATATGAAAACAAAAATACCGAGGACTCAGATTGGTTGGCAGGCATCAAAAACCCAGATGCCAACCCTGCAAAGCTGGCTACCCTTTATGCCACAGGAAGTATGCCTTGCTTAACCTCTTCCCGCCCGCAATCTGCATATAAACTTTTTTCAGCTTGATGTCATGTGCTAACTATACATCAATGTACTGTATATCATTCCTTTGACAGCTACTTAGCCCCACTAAAAGTCAGGAACCAGTAAGAGTGGTTCCCAACCATGCTATTACTATGTTAGCTATGATATACGGATAATATACAGGCTGATGGCTTGTTCCAGAAAAAAAAAACAGTTTTAGCTTGCAGAGGCCACTTCAGCATGTAACCCTGTTTAATGCTGTAATTGGCTTATACAGTTATAGTATTAAAAATGCATCAATTTAACCACTTGCCGACCGCCGTCTGGCGGCGACAGAGTGGTTCGTTATCGCAAACCGCCGTCATACAACGGCTGCTGCGATAACTAGTGCTGTGAGGTGCACGTGCGCCGCTGGAGGCGCGCGAGCGCGCTAACTGTGTCCGGGGGGGGGGCCAGGGAGCGGCGGACTCGATCGCCGCCGGCTACCCACGATGCCCCCCCGCAGTGAGAGAACGGAGGTCCGTGTATGTAAACACGGATCTCCGTTCTGTTAGAGGGGGAAGGGCGATGATCACAGCCTTCCTGTATATGGTAGCTGTGATTATCCCCTTTCCCCAGCCAGGGCAGCCCACACACAGTTAGAACACGCCCAGGTAACACAGTTAACCCTTAGAGCGCCCCCTGCAGGTTAACCCCTTCACGGCCAATGGCATTTACACAGTAATCAGTGCATTTTTATAGCACTGATCGCTATATAAATGCCAATGTTCCCAAAAGAACAAAAATCGCAGATCGTCGCTATTACTAGTAAAAAAAAAAAAAAAAATTAAACCCCAACAAAGGAATTCTCATCCTCCGGAAATACGGCAACTTTTGCGCAAACCAATCAATAAACGCCGAATGCAATTTTTTTTACCAAAAACATGAGAAAGAATATAAATCGGCCAAAACCGATGGAAAAAATGTTTTTTTATTTTTTTTTATTTGTATTTTAGCAAAAAGTAAGAAATTTGTTTTTTTTTGCAAAATTGTCGCTCTTCTTTTGTTTATAGCGGCGATCAGAAATGACGCAGCGGTGATCAAATACCACCAAAAGAAAGCTCTATTTGTGGGAAAAAAAGGACGCAAATTTTGTTTGGGTACAACATCGCACGACCGCGCAATTGTCAGTTAAAGCGACACAGTGCTGAATTGCAAAAAGTGCTCTGGTCCTAAAGTGTGAAATCCTTCCGGGGCTGAAGTGGTTAAAAAGTGTTAAAAATGTAAAAAACATATACCTTTTGAGTTCCGTGTTTGCCTCTCTTACAGCTCAGTTCAATGAAGTATAAAGGTCCCCCATGGTTCCTACATACCCACTATGCAGATTTCTGGTATTAGGCCTCATGCTCACAGGACGTTTTTGGACGTTTTTACAGCTGCTATGTAAACGGTGTTCAAACCACACATGAGGTATCGCCGCAATCGTTAACCTGTAGAAATTTTTAAACGTAGCCTATGGAGATTTTTAAGTGCCAAGGTTTGTCGTCATTCCACGAGCGTGCGCATTTTTGAAGCATGACATGTTGGATATCAATTTACTCGGCGTAAAATTATCTTTCACAATATAGAAAAAAATGGGCTAACTTTATGGTTTTCTTATTTTATAATTCAAAAAAGTGTATTCTTTCCAAAAAGATTGTGCTTGTAAGACCGCTATGCAAATACGTTGTGACAAAGTATTGCAACGATCTCCATTTTATTCTCTAGGGTGTCTGAAAAAAAATATAATGTTTGGGGGTTCTAAGAAATTTTCTAGCAAAAAATACTTATTTTAACTTGTAAACAACAAGTGTCAAAAATAGGCTTGGTCCTTAAAGTTAAACTCCACCAAAGAGAAGCAAAAACTGTCTGTACCAAGAAAGATTAAGGCTTTTTATGTTTAGATTGTGCATCTTCAATTTTGTAAATGTTTTAGTCTTACCTTACAAGAAAACGATGGAGACCAACATCAAAACACCTGAAAAAAAAGATCAAATACAATAAGAGTAATGAAAAATAAAGGTAATCTTCAATATATAAAAAGGCAAGCACGGGACTGTAAATAAAATTAAACATTTTCTAAAATAAGTTTATTGGAAAACAGAAGGAAGGTAGGTATCTTTAGTATTCCTGTTGTTGTAGCAGATATTTAAAACTCCCTGTAATGCCTGTAAGTCAGATCTGAATTTCTATAAAGTGCCTCAAAATCCTCAACAAGCAGGATGCCTTTAAAAAAATAATCAACTCATGTCGTCAACTCTGCCAGACCCTCTCCTGTCTTTCTAATGGCCCATCATATTGATGGGTGGTCTCACTATTCAATAGTAAGGTGCAGTAGGGGGACCAGGAAGCCAAATGCATACCAGAGTCCATGCTTTAGGGTTCCCCAGGACACTCTATAGAGAACTGGGCCCGCTGATAGAGACCAGCATGAAGAAGAGTCTTTCAGGGACATGAGTACTCCTAAAATTTTCCCAGCAACCATAGAATATGAACAACAGTATAGCAGCTCGCTCTGTCATGTCTACTGAGTGCATTGCCGATCAAAACTCTTCCACATATCATGAGACTACGTCATGTTACCAATCAGAGCTTTTGCAAGGATCCCTCCTATAAAGCATCTTTAAAATAGGAAACAGAAAAAAGATCAGGTAATCAGATCCTAGAAGACAATTATCTATTTTTTAAATTTACATTGGACTAGCTTGGTTACATGTAATTATCCATGTGCCACTGAGTTTCACTGCAGTGGTATGTGCTACATATAGTCAGCAATGTACTTTTCCGGGTGCTGCCGTACCTCTGCCATTGCAGCAAATGTTTTGTATGTCTTTCAGTAGTTACAAAGTGTTCTCTGATTGGATAAGAAGGTGATTGTGACATTATCCATCTCTCCTCTTCACTTTGTCTAATCAGAGAACACCTTGCACTTTGTTAAATGGCAGAGTTAAGGGAGTGAGTGTTCAGTGGGTTGCCTGCAGAAGAAATTTGGCTGATTTTAGAATAGCCCATTTAGTTGATTGTTCCTGTGGGATATGAACTTTTAGGCAGTCTATACATTAATCTTTTTATTTCGTTCAACCAGCAGATTGAATAGAAGAAAAAAAACTACAGATTCCTCCATTCACACATTCAAGGTGGATGGAGGAATCACTCCCGCTGTGCTACTGAATACAGTGATTAGTGCAGTGCAGCCGGCTATAGCTGCTGGCACTGACTGATCAGGAAAAACCCGTCAGGCTGGTTGTCAATCTGTAGATCAACTTCTGTACAACCTGTATGCCCATACATGGATCAAAATATCAAAATTCATTGCTAAGCTGGGCAAATTTTGATCCACGTATGGCTGGCTTAGACTTTAGCTATTTTTCTTAATTCATGTACCAGGCACATAATTTGTTGCCCACACTGACGTTTGTTGAATTCCAAAGAATGCTGAACTCTCTAAAATGTCTGTACTTGTCCACTGCTCCGGTTGATATAAATGAGTTACAAATAGGTCTGATTTTAACCAAGGCTGTTTCCAGCCATGGACAAAAGTTTTGAGAACGACACAAATATTAATTTTCACAAAGTCTGCTGCCTCAGTTTTTATGGCAATTTGCATATACTCCAGAAGGTTATGAAGAGTGATCAGATGAATTGCAATTAATTGCAAAGTCCTGCTTTGCCATGAAAATGAACCTAATCCCATAAAAAACATTCCACTGCATTTGTAAACAAGGCTTCAGGAAGCCCAAGAAAGTCCAGCAAGCTCCAGGATCATCTCCTAAAGTTGATTCAGCTGCGGGATCGGGGCACCACCAGTGCAGAGCTTGCTCAGGAATAGCAGCAGGCAGGTGTGAGGACATCGGCACACACAGTGAGGTGAAGACTTTTGGAAGATGGCCTAATGTTAAGAAGGGCAGCAAAGAAGCCACTTCTCTCCAGGAAAAACATCAGTGACAGACTGATATTTTGCAAAAGGTACAGGGAATGGACTGCTGAGGACTGGGTAAAGTCATTTTATCTGATGAATCCCCTTTTCCAACTGTTTGGGGCATCCAAAGAAAACCTTGTCTAGAGAAGAAAAGGTGAGCGCTACCATCAGCCCTGTATCATGCCAACAGTAAAACATCCTGAGACCATTCATGTGTGGGGCTCCTTCTCAGCCAAGGGAGTGGGCTCACAATTTTGCCCAAGAACACAGCCATGAATAAAGAATGGTACAAAAACATCCTCCGAGAGCAACTTCTCCCAACCATCCAAGAACAGTTTGGTGACAAACAATGCATTTTCCAGCATGATGGAGCACCATAAGGCAAAAGTGATAAGTGGCTTGGGGAAAAAACATTGAAATTTTGGGTCCATGGCCAGGAAACTCCCCAGACCTTAATCCCACTGAGAACTCGTGGTCAATCCTCAAGAGGCGGGTAAACAAAAACCCCCACAAATTTTGACAAACGCCAAGCATTGATTATGCAAGAATGGGCTGCCATCAGTCAGGGTGTGGCCCAGAAGCTGATTGACAGCATGCCAGGGCGAATTGCAGAAGTCTTGAAAAAGACACTGCAAATATTGACTCTTAGAATAAATCTAATGTAATTGCCAATAAATGCCTTTGCCACTTATGAAATGCATGTAAGTATACCTCAGTAAACCATAGTAACATCTGACAAAAAGATCTCAAAACACTGAAGCAGCCGACTTTGTAAAAATGAATATTTGTGTTATTCTCAAAACTTTTGGCCACGGCTGTACAGCCCACAGTAACCAGTCAGGTGCTCCTTTGCATTCCCCTAGTGCAGAGTGGCACACGACAATTGGTTGCTATGAACTAATAGTTATTCCCTCACTACCGACCTGCTGTATGAAAAGTGTGTCACAGCTCAAAATTTTTGATTACTCATGGTAGTGTTCAGCTCCTGTGATTTACTTTTAAACCCAGATAGCAAAAGTAACAACTGAGGGATTCATTGGTTGCCATGGGCAACATGTTCTACATTCAGAACACTGTGCACACATCAGGTCCTCTGATAAATAACACCCGCTGTTGTTTCAGTTCACGGTGAGCACAGTCAACCTCTACCGTCAGTAAACATTATATTCCTGTGGAATGCAAGTCAATTGATTTTCCAGAGTTCGCACATCATCAAGAGATTTTCCTTTTATTTGCAAAGACCCGCTGAATAAATAATGCAGCCAGGGAAATCAGTAATCTTGTTATCGGTGCCATCCTAACCCAGATACATATCAGGCTTTCGGAGACCATAAAAGTTTATTGAAAATTCAATTCCTTTTCATCGATTCAATAACGTCCTCAAATTCCCACCCGACCGTGCATTATGTGAGGATAGAAGAGTCCTCTATACAGATTTGTTTTATCACATTAATAATGTCTCCGATCATTGCCAGGCCAAGCGGCCATGTATAAAAATCAGTTTATTGGGTTCTTTAATTCTTGTACTTGATGAATATGGTTTTAACAACATCCAGGCCTGTTTATGTCACTTGTTATATGTTAAATGGAAGCTATGGTATGGTAATCTATTTATTAACCACATCAACACCGGGCACTTTTTCCCCCTTCCTGCCCAGGTCAATTTTCAGCTTTCAGGGCTCTCACACTTTGAATGACAATTGTGTGGAAATGTAACACTGCACCCAAACTAAATTTTTATCATTTTGTTCACACAACTAGAGCTTTCTTTTGGTGGTATTTAACCACCACTTTCATTTTTAATTTTTGTTAAATAAATGAAAAAAGACCAAAATGTTTGAAAAAAAGCCTTTTTCTTTGTTTCCGTTTTAAAATTTTGCAAATAAATAATTGTTCTTCATAAATTTAGGACAAAGTGTATTCTGCTACATTTCCTTGATGAAAATAACCCAAATCAGTGTATATTATTTAGTCTGTAGGAAAGTTATAGAGTATATATCTGAAAATTGATCAATCCTGATGTACTGACGGCCTCTCATCTCATTTCTTGAGCTCCGAAAATACCAGGACAGTACAGATAATGACCCCTTTTTAGAAAAGAGACAGTCCAAGGCATTTAGTAAGAGACATGGCAAGTTTTTTGAAGTTGTAGTTTTTTGTCATAATTTTTTGGAAAATGAAGAAATTAAATAAAAAAGAAAATCACAATTTATTTACATACTGTCACCAGTGCAGTACAGCATCATCATATAACTGGTGTGGCGGTGATCATGAACACTGACTGGTGACAATACGAAAAACAACATTTCAATTTTTTTATGACATTTTTTTTTCTATTTCTAACATTTATTTTCTTTTTTTACACACTGTGAACAGAGCAGTATAATGTCACCATAGTTTTTTTTTACACATTATGATTGCTTTAGCAGTGTATTTTGTTGCTAAAAGCAAGCATTTTACTGAATGAAACTGATATATTCATTTTGTTTTGATTAGCTGTGATTGGCCAGAGCTAATCACATGGTGCAGATGGGCTGTGATTGACCCTGTCTGTACCATGTTATCACACTGACCAATCAGAGAAAGCAACACAATTGTACACAATGGATGGCATGAAAGAAAGCCATCCATTGTTTACAACTGTCATGTGACCTGCTGTGATTGGTCACATCAGTCACATGGTACCGGCAACAAGCCGGTACACTGATCAGTCATTGGCTTTGTCCAATGGATGCATTTGTTGAGGGAGGACATCATTTTGTTATAGGTTGGGTGGGAACTGGGTAAACATATTTAATTTTTTTAAAACTATGTTCAGAACTAAAAAAGGTTTTATCCCTTCCCACCCAACACATTGTCCCCTAAAGGCCACTTTCAAACTGGAGCAGTAGTGGTAAGGTGCCACTAGTTTTAGTGACGCTTCACCGCTGTTATAGCGCCATTATGTAGCTGCTATAGGGGCGGTAGCAGGGCGATTTTAACCCCCACAACGCGTTGCGCTTTCGAGGCAGTGTACAGCCACTTCAGAAGTGCCGGCCATTGATTTCAATAGCAGGGGTGGTGTATATACCGCTCAGCGCACCACCCCAAAGATGCTGCTTGCAGGACTTTTTGTAACGTCCCGCAAACACAGCGCCCCAGTGTGAAAGCAGTTAGGCTTTCACATTGGTGAGGATGGGGGGTGTTTTTCAGGCACTTTACAGGTGCTATTTTTAGCGCAAAAGTGCCTGAAAAAGGCCCCAGTGTGAAAGTGGCCCCTGTGATCACATGATTGAGAGCTGATCCTGCCAGCTACTGATCAACTGATCACTAATGGGGACCAACAGCTCAGTCTTTATTCTGAGAGCTCCCAGTGACTGCATTCTCAGCACAGAAATGCTGTGTGGCCTGTGAGTGAAGTCCACCTTTTTCTGCCACACATATGTGTTATGTGGCCGGCAACCGGTTAAAAATGTATTTATTTTTAATCAATAATAAGATGCAAATTTATAATTTTTACAATTTTCAGCCAGATCTTGAACTCCAACCTAGAGCAGCAGATATAGGAAGTCTGTTTGTACAGCTTTGATTAGGGACTAAGGAAGGCAAACGTTTTTCTTTCCTGCAACCACGGAAAGAAATTTGCTCGATTCCACCATCAACGCTGTCTGTCCCTCCCACAGAGCCATCATAATCTCCAGGCGGGGGAAACCATCCCTGCCAGGGGAAGACCGTTATTATTGCTAACGTCTATAACAGCCACTAGCGATAACCGTATATAAAATCCGGCAAGCTGGTTGTAACCAAGTTGATCAATCGATCAACGTGGCACATTCAGCCTGCCTAAATATCGATACGAACCATCTATGGCCGGCCTAAAGCTTAGAAGAGGTAAGACAACACAGGCTGCTGAATGACTCTGAGTAGAAGACACATCTCCGCTTCCCTAGTGCAGACAAGACTATCTCACTAAAGCTGGTAATACACGGATCAAACTTCACCTGATTCCTTCCAATCAACCCAGAAGTCCTGTGGATGGCCCTGTCTTAAACACTGGACTCAATCTTGTATGCTGGCAGCTTAGAGTGAATGCCAGAATACAATAGACAATAGTGCAGATTCATCCATCCATGCTATTTAGCATGTATGGGGGAATCGATTGATTTCTTAGTGTGTATGGCTAGCTTTTGGACCACTATACCTAGACTTCAATATGCCATACAGGTAGTACTGGGACCTTGCAAGCTTGCAGATCCTTGCTCCTCTACAGTTGGAGAGAATACCTGGCATTTTAAAGTACAGAGGAGCACATTAGCAATCAGCGCAGCAATACAGTCCTTTGCACCTTGCTGGCCGTAAAGAACAATAGCTAGCTCTACAAAAAAAAAGTTACTTTAGCCACTTCAGCTCTGGAAGGTTTTACCCCCTTCCTGACAAGGCCATTTTGTGAGATACTTCACTGCGTTGTTTTAACTGACAATTGCACGGTTATGCCACGTTGTACCCAAAGAAAATTGATTTCCTTTTTTTCCCATAAATAGAGCTTTCTTTTGGTGGTATTCGATCACCTCTGTGGTTTTTATTTTTGATTTTGAAAAAACCCCCACTATTTTATACTTTCTGTTACAAAACACATCCAATAAAACAATGTAAAAAAATCTAATTTCTTCATCAGTTTAGACCAATATGTTCTCTGTAACGTGTTTAGTAAAAAAAACCCCAATAAGTGTGTATTGATTGGTTTGCGCAAAAGTTGTAGCGTCTACAAACTATGGGATAGATTTATGGACTTTTGTTTTTTTATTGTTTTAACTAGTAATGGCAGCAATCAGTGATTTCTAGCAGGACTGCAACATTGCGGTGGACAAATCTGACACTAAGCGACACTTTTTGGGGACCAGTGACACCAATACAGTGATCAGTGCTTAAAAAATGCACTGTCACTGTATAAATGACACTGGCAGGGAAGGGTTTAACATCAGGGGCGATCAAAGAGTTAAGTGTGCTCCTAGGGAGTGCTTTCTAACTGTGGGGGAATGCTGTGACTGGAGGAAAACCGAGATCTGTGTTTCTGCTTAGCAGAGAAACCAGATCTCCATCTTCCTCCATCAGAGAATGGTGGTCTGCCTTGTTTACATAGCGAATGATCGTCGGGTCCCAGCGGCCATCGTGACCACCGGACCCGCTGAGTCCAATCACAGTGGGAGCGGGGCTCTGGCGCGCCCCAGAGCTGAACAGAGGAATCACGTACCGGTACGTGATTTTGCGCTTAAGGGCCACCCTGCCGCAGAAAATGTACGTGGGCCGGTACTTTAGTGGTTAAAGCTGAACTGGGGTAAGCAGTAACCTACTGGGGTAGAAAGAAGGGAAAGGGGAAACACGAATGAAACCTTTAAATATATCAAGGGGTGAATAAGGATCAAGAGGGCAGTATTTTCAATATGAAAGCAAAACCAAGAACATGGGGACCTCAAACTAACAGGAGGAAAGTTCAATACTAATCTTAGAGAGTATTTTACTGAAAGGGTAGTGGATGCTTGAAATAGACTTTGAGGAGTGGTAGCGAGTCAGTCAACTTTAAATAGCTTCAAATATGCTTGGGCCAAACATGGATTTATACTCACAAAAAAAAGTTAACAAAAACACCTAAACAAGTATAAATTACACAAAAAAAAAAAAACAGGCAGACTTGATGGACCACTCGGTCTTCTTTTTGTGCTGTCATTTTTCTATGTCCCTGTTTCTATGGATAAGCAGGCTTAGACTACTGAATGTGACAAAAAGATGCTCCATGGTCTCTTCTAGAGTTGGTGACACAGCTAAAAATATGGCACTTTCTTTGTTGCTGAAGGCACCCCGGAGACTCAAGGGCCTTGTAGTTAAAGCAGCAGTGGTCATGGCACAAGGCATGGATGGAGATCCATCCCAAACACTGCTCAGAACATAAGCAGCCGAAAAATACCAGGAAGGGAGCTGACTGGCACTACGGAAAAAATATTTAGGATTTTCTTTTTTTATAGGATGCCTTATCTTTTAATTATATTTTAGTATAATAAGTCTGCATATTGCTTTTCATCTTCCTGGAGTCTCATCTTATGCAAAAAATAATTTGCTCTGTTATTATTACAGAAATATAAAAAATTATAGTACAAAACCGAGGAAACTTTCTAGTTCAATATTTTCTGAAATGTGCATAAATAGAAGCTAAGCTCTGCTCAAACTTATTGTACTGCATTAAAGGGAAGTATGTCCAAAGCTTTTTTGGCTATACATCTCTTGAAGGTCACAGGAGTACCATGAGCTATTGCCCACAATCAGCCGATGCAACAGAGATGCATAATATTATCAGGATCCACCCAGCTGCCAGACTGACAGCTGGCTCTTTCTCTCAGTGTGCAGCTGAGAGTCAGAGTCGGTTGCATCCACTCCTTCCCCAGTCCAGTGAGTACTGGAGGAGCAGAGCAGAGAGCAATGACTGACAGTCACCGCTGTCTGCTCTGAGAAGACAGGGAACTGAGCAATCAACAGTCATGTAACCTCTCAGTCCTTGGCTTAGAGCTTACGTGGGACTGATGCTGCAGCATAGAGGTGAGTATGGGTGCTTGTTTTTATACAAACCCATACTTCTCCTTTAATGAAATCACATGTACAACACAAAATCCATCAAAGGATTGACATTTAAGCAAAGTTGTGGAGAAGTTTAAAGCAGAGGTTAGGTTATAAAAAAAATATCCCAAGCTTTGAACATCTCACGGAGCACTGTTCAATCCATCATCCGAAAATGGAAAGAGTATGGCAAAACTGCAAACCTAGCAAGACATGGCCATCCCCCTAAACTGACAGGCCAGGCAAGGAGAGCATTAATCAGAGAAGCAGCCGAGAGTTAACTCTGGAGGAGCTGCAGAGATCCACTATTAGTCGTGCACTCCACAAATCTGGGCTTTATGGAAGAGTGGCAAGAAGAAAGCCATTTTTGAAAGAAAGCCATATGAAGTCCCATTTTCAGTTTGGGAGAAACCATGTGGGGGACACAGCAAACATGTGGAAGAAGGTGCTCTGGTCAGATGAGACCAAAATGTAACTTTTTGGCCTAAAAGCAAAACGCTATGTGTGGTGGAAAACTAACACTGCACATCACCCTGAACACACCATTCTCACCGTACAACATGGCGGTGGCAGCATCATGTTGTGGGGATGCTTTTCTTCAGGGGAGCTGATCAGATTTGATGGGAAGATGGATGGAGCCAAATACAGGGCAATTTTAGAAGAAAGCCTGAGTCTGCAAGACTTAAAACTGGGGCAGAGGTTCACCTTCCAGCAGGGCAACGACCATAAACATACAGCCAGAGCTACAATGGAATGGTTTAGATCAAAGCATATTCATGTGTTAGAATGGCCCAGTCAGAGTCCAGACCTAAGTCCAATTGAGAATCTTTGGCAAGACTTGGAAATTGCTGTTCACAGACGCTCTCCATCCAATCTGACAGCTTGAGCTATTTTGCAAAAAATAATGGGCAAACATTTCACTCTCTAGATGTTACATGGCAAATGTATACCACGCTAACGTTCTTACCGGAAGTTGCCATTTTAGTGTATCCATCTGATTTTTATTCTGAGAAAGAGCTGTCTTACTAGATGCTATGTGAATTTACTGATTTTATATAATAAAGTCAAAGATTTTATATAGAGTACACTATAAGGGATTCTTTGTTTCATCCCTTACATATCGGTTTGTGGAGGAGCATTCTGATGAAGGCGCATTGCAGCTGACGGGGATGATCTGCTATGCTATAGGAGACATTCTATTGTATCACCTCATGCTTGAATTGACCTATCTGTAATGGGTGGTCAATTCCCTCTGGTAAGCCTTGCATGCTGTCACAGGGTGGAGTTTTGGATTACAGCACACGGCGTTTAGAGATTGGTGTCACATTTCCAATGCACAACTGATCACTATTGGATGTGAACTTGTTGGATCTTTGTGGGGCTTCTTTATTCTCTATTTTTATTTTACTTTTGTGCTATACGGATCATTGTGTTTTTTTGAAAACTGATGGAATGGAGACAATAGCGCAGAATTGTTAATCTGTTTGCCCACTCTCTAGATGTGCAAAGCTGGTAGAGACATACCCAAAAAGACTTGCAGCTGTAATTGCAGCAAAAGGCGGTTCTACAAAGGATTGCCTCAGGGGGGCTGAATACAAATGGACGCCACACTTTTCAGATATTTGTAAACAGCAGTGAAAACTATTTTTGTAATTGCATTTACATGTTGAGGTTTATATGAGATTTTAATGATTTGGTTTAGATCTACTATAGAAAAAAAAAATACATCATGGGAGAGAGTAAAGACTGCACACTTAACAGATATAAATGTACATAAGCTAAACATTTTGTTCAGAAAATTACCATTAGATAAAATAAATAAAAGGGCTGTACCGAAAGTAATGCAAAGTTGGGCATAATGTTTTTATGAACTTTTGATGAACACAGGACGTTCAAATTTCACATGTTGGTAGAGTAACTTTTCTTCTTTTTCATTAGAGGTAAATAATGGATTCCAAGCATAAGCAACATGGTATCATTGAGTTCTCAATGAAGGAGAAGTGCAGGCTTCCTGACATTCACAGAAGGCTACAGAATGTTTATGACAATGACAACATTGAGAAGAGCAATGTGCACAGATGGATGAAGATGTTTTAAAGGTGTCATCTTTATAAACATTCTGTAGCCTTCTGTGGATGTTGAGCAGTCAGCACCCCTTCTTCATCAAGAACTCAATGATGGCACATTGCTTATGTTTGGAAACTATTATTTACCTTGAATGAGAAAGAGATGCTAGCGAGGAAGAGTTACTCTACCAACATGTGAAATTTGAATAACTTATGTAAGTTAATAAAAACGTTATGCCCACTTTTGCATTACTTTCGGTACAGCCCCTATACAATTAATATAAAGCACGCAGCTTAAAAAATTGCCACTATGGAAAAAGAAATGGGGACTAAAGGTATACTTAACTGCTTCCCGACCGCGCGCCGTGTATTCACGGCGGCAGTCGGGGAGCTGGGTGCGAATCGCCGTAAATATACGGCGATTCGCATTTTGGCCACCGGCGGCGCGCGCGCGCACCCGCCACACTCCCTAGGAGTGTGCCCGCGGCTCGGGCGGACCCGATGTCCGCCGGCGAGCCGCGATGAGCGGCTACAGGGAAAAGAAGGGGAACCGCCGATGTAAACACGGCGGTTCCCCGCCCTGTCAGTGGGGCATGGGTGATCTACTGATCCCTGTTACTGGGATCAGTTAGATCTCTCATGCCCATGTTAGCCCAACCCCCCCACAGTAAGAACACACCCAGGGAACACAGTTAACCCCTAGCTCCCCCCCCCAGGTTAACCCCTTCACTGCCAATGACATTTATACAGTAATCAGTGGACATTTAAATTTCTGATCGCTGAATAAATGTCATTGGTCCCAAAAATGTGTCAAAAATGTCCGACATGTCCGCCCCGATATCGCAGTACCGCTAAAAATCGCA
>BLSH010193653.1:2680147-2693742 GCA_018402905.1 Glandirana rugosa | reverse complement strand
GTGATGTCACGGATAGGCACGGTGATGTCACGGGTAGACACGGTGATGTGACGGGTAGGCACGGTGATGTGACGGGAAGGTGCGGTGATGTGACGAGTAGGCACGGTGATGTGACGGATAGGTACGGTGATGTGACGGATAGGTACGGTGGTGTCACGGAGTGTTATCACGTATTCCATTAGTTTAATCTAAACTTTATGTTACTCCTTTTATTCATAAACTTGTGGGACGATAAAACGTTCAAGAGGGTGAATCTTTAGTACCTCCCCAGACTTTAACAGTAGCATCCACGTACAGGTGACACTCTCTGTATTAGATTTTTTTTTTAGGTCTTTAGTGTTTCTCACAGTGGACATGCACCTACGATGACAATTTCAGACCCCTCCATGATTTCTAAGTGGGAGAACTTGCAAAATAGCAGGGTGTTCAAATACTTATTTTCCTCATTGTATTTCAAATCTAATTTGATTACCTTATGCACTATTGTGAGGCACTGTGGTGGCATGGATAGGCAGTGTAGTGGCATGGATAGGCAGTGTAGTGGCACGGATGAGCAGTGTAGTGGCGTGGAAGGGCAGTGTAGTGGCACGGATGGGCAGTGTAGTGGCACAGATGGGCACTGTAGTGGCACGGATAGGCACTGTAGTGGCACGGATAGGCAGTGTAGTAGCACAGATGGGCACTGTAGTGGCACGGATGGGCACTGTAGTGGCACGGATGGGCACTGTAGTGGCACTTATGAGAACTGATGTGGTATGGATGAGCATAAATGAGGCACAAATGAGCCATGGATGGGGATAGATGAGCTCGGATGGGGACGACTGAGCACGGATGGGAATGACTGAGCACAGATGGGGATGGATGAGCACGGATGGGGATGGATGAGCACGGATGGGGATGGATGAGCACAGATGGGGATAGATGAGCACGGATGGGGATGGATGAGCACCTATAGGGATGACTGAGCACGGATGGGGATGACTGAGCATGGATGGGGATGGATGAGCACGGATGGGATGACTGAGCACGAATGAGGATGGATGAGCACGGATGGGGATGACTGAGCACGGATGGGGATGGATGAGCACGGATGGGGATGGATGAGCACGGATAGGGATAGATGAGCATGGATGGGAATGGATGAGCACGGATGGGAATGGATGAGCACGGATGAGGATGGATGAGCACGTATGGGGATGGATGAGCACGGATGGGAAACACTGGCTGAGCATGGATGGATGGATGGATGGGTGGCTGAGCATGGATGGGGTGAGGTTGGCTGGGTGGGCATGGATGGGTGGCTGAGCATGGATGGGGTGAGGATGGCTGGGTGGGTGAGCATGGATGGGGTGAGGATGGCTGGGTGGGTGGTGGATGGCTGGATGGGGTGAGGGTGGCTGGGGTGAGGATGGCTGGGTGGGTGTGGATGGATGGTGGGGGGTGCAGCCTGTCCCCCATTGTCACTTAGCAGTGCTGTGGGCATTACACATCACCCACAGTGCTGCAGCACCTCCTCTCTCCCCCCTCTCTCCTCTCACACTGCCCCGACTGGTGCGGAGAGGAGAGAGAAAAGTTGGCGGAAGCGCCGGTTTAACATGTGACTGCTCCGTCATTTGACGGATCGATCACGTGGTGAAAGGCCGCTCACAGCGGCCATTCACTGTGATCCGTGATGAGCCGGGTCCCGTGGTCACGGATGTTCCCTTGTGCACGCCCTAGGGTGCGTGCGTGAAGCGCGACTCTGGGAGGAAGTCAATAGACGTCCTCCCAGAGTTAAGCAACCGCCCTGTAGACGTCTTTTGTCTATGGACCGGTTGCTAACTGGTTAAAGAGACCCACTTCCATTTACATTTCTTCAGAATATTGGCAGGTAGGTAGTTTATTCCAACAAATCGTAGATAATGGACTGGCTCTCTCCTTTAGGTTTTGTCACTGAATCACAGTCTTGGCTAAAAAGTGGACTTCCCCGTTATTGCCATTTTTGGTCAGTATATGGACTTTCTTTTACCCACTTCTACATGATGTCAATTAGCTGTCGTCTAATGCTAAAGAGAGCACTAGAAATTCTTGGTGATAGGACAGGGGTGTCCAACATTTCAACCCTCCTGGCCCACATTGGAAAGAGAGGAATTGTCTTGGGCCACACATAAAATACACAACAATAAGGATAGCTGATGATCAGAAAAAGTCAGGCAGATCACAATTTGATCATCACTGATATAGATAATGTACCCATTCGAGTAATAAAACGTCATTTTTTTTTTTTTTTGGTAATATTTTTCATTATAAAAATAAAAGAGGGCAACATAAAACTAGTGAGATATTTGATACGGTTTTTGATAAACTAACGCATGAATATCTGGTTGGATGGATGTAGTAGAAATTCTCAATGGGTTTTCAAAGTGCTCATCAGATATTTTGGTTCTAATTTTGCCCTTCCCTGAAAATAGTTGCTGACAAATATAGGTGCTGCTGAAAACTGATGACATGGATAAAGTGTGACTGTGAAGAGTGGGATATCTTTCTTTGAGAAGATAAAACTTATAAAAGTCCAGTAAAGAGACACTGTCAAATTGTAAACACATTTTTCCAAAAAAAAAAAAAATTAACATTTTTAAGTTAGATTACAATTTTGTAGCCGTCTTGGTACCCATGCAGCCAATGGGCTGCAGTTTGGACACCCCTGTTCTAGTAATTTTTGATGCAGTCAGACAGATGCTATAATATTCAGCAATATGCTAGCAATGCTCTTCTAATGGGCACAGTGGCTAGGTTGTTAGCACTTCTGCCTAGCAGAACTAGGATCATTGGTTTGAATCCCAACCATAGCACTACCTGCCTGGAGTTCACATGTTCGTCCTGTGCCTGTGTGGGTTTCCTGTTGTACTCCAAAGACATGCAGTTCAATTGGCTCTTATCTAAACTGGCCCTAGTATTTCTATGTATGAATGTGAGTTAGGGACCTTAGATTGTAAGCTCCTTGAGGGCAGGTGTGGGACTTGAGGGACTGATGTGAATGCACAATATATATATATATATATATAGTGATGTTATTATGCAAGGCGCGATAATGGATGGGGGATATTTGTGGCCTCGCATACGTTCACTTGGAGTGGACTAGCGCGAGTCCGACTCGGGTTTTGCCAGCCACTATGGCAGAGCTTGTTCCGGCCCGGACTTTCTGGTCCATCCAAACCCCTCTTCAGCTGCATTTTAATGACCGGGAAGAGATCAGAGGAGAGCTCTATCCTGGAACTCAGAGGGGGGAAGCTGAGTGAGCTCTGTGTGCTATTTGGGACTCTAAAACAAGGTTTTGTTTTCTGTTTTTATTTGTTTGATCCTGCAAACCTTTGACAATAAACCTGGCAAGCCACCAGATTCTAAAAAAATTGGCCTGCATGCTGACTATTTTCCTCCGAAAAGTGATCCCCACAAGCTAATCGCCTACAATATATTTGTCGCCTCGCATGCGATCATTTTGAGGCGACTAGCAAGAGTCCGACCCGGGTTTTGCCAGCCACCGTGGTAGGGCTGGTTCCGGCCCAGACTTTTTGGTCCACTCAAACTCTTCTCCACCTGCATTTAATGACCAGGAAGAGAGCAGAGCAGGGCTCTATCCTGGATCTCAGAGGGAGAAAGCTGAGTGAGCTCGGTGTGCTAAAATTGGACTCAAAGATTAAGGTTTGCTCGGTGCTTATGTTTTGTGGGTGTCGGGGACAGCCTCTCACTGTATAGAGAGGAACCCAATTGTATAGTTTAGCACTGGACGGCGAGGTTTTGTTTTCTGTTTTCTTATGTGTTTTGACCTTGCAAAGCTGTGACAATAAAACCTGGCAAGCCGCCAGATTTTAAAGAAACTGACCTCCATGCTGAATCTTTTCCTCTGAAAAGTGATCCCCACGAGCTATTCTCTATCATATATATATATGTATAGCACTGCGTAATTTGGCAATGCTATATAAGTACCTGTAAAGAATAAATAATAATGGGTAAAGTCCATCTCTAATTTAAACAAAGACCCGCTCCCCCTACCATTCCCTCTTCTTCACTAGTCTGGTGAGGTCACAGGTCCTTCTTTTACTTGTCCAATGGCTGGTGGCAATGGGTGATCCTTACCTGTACCATTTAATGGCCTTCGTGTAATGATGTGTGAGTGCCATTCAGTGATGCTTAGGCTAAGTGATAAGACCCCCCCAGCAAAGTGGTTAAATGACAAGGGCCATCATTCAACTCAGAAAAAGAGTCATCTGGCAGATAGAGAGTATTGCAGCAAGAAGCTGCTTTATTTATTTGTTTTTAACTGTGATGGGCTATTAACTTTTGTTTAAATAGTGTGATTTGGAATTCTACCTTGCTTTTTGCACTGGTCCAAATCATTTGGTGGAGGGGGGATTATGGTGTGGGGTTGGACTTGGCCCCTGAGTTCCAGTGAAGAGAACTCTTAAGGCGTCAGCATACCAAGACATTTTAAACAATTTCATGGTCCCACCTTTGTGGGAACAGTTTGGGGATGGCTCCTTCCTGTTCCAACATGATTGTGCACCAGTGCACAAACAAGGTCCACAAAGACATGGATGAGCGAGTTTGGGGTGGAGGAACTTGACTGGCCTGCACAGAGTCCTAACCTCAACCCAATAGAATGCCTTTGGGATGAATTAGAGTGGAGACTGCGAGCCAGGCAGTGCCTGACTTCACAAATGGGCTTCTGGAAGAATGGTCAAACCTTCCCATAGACACACTCCTAAACCTTGTGCACAGCCTTCCCAGAAGAGTTGAAGTGGTTTTAGCTGCAAAGGGTGGGCCAACTCAATATTGAACCCGACTGGGATGCCATTAATGTGCGTGTAAAGGCAGGTGTCTATGACTAGATTGGGTGACTTATGCCTTCTTTATAGGTTACATGAGAGGCTCCAACACATTAGCATATAATGGTTTCAGGATACAGTAAAGCCCTTGTGTGCCTAGATATTGGCAGCAAAAGAGAGCCACAGATGTTAATTTTCTATTTCTAATGTATCTCTGCGGTAATTTTACCATGCCTGATTATAGAAGAAATACAAATATATGTCAGCTAAGAACATTAATAAAAAGACAGGGTTCTGTACAACATGCTGACTTTATAGCAGTTTTCAGGGGTTTACAGTGAAGGATTAGCTCACCCTTTCTAAATCGAAGCCGATCTTATAAGCAGGGCAGATTTGCAGTTTTGTTGGTACCATGGAGACAGACAATACCTGCTGATTTTAATTGAATAAAATGGATAAGCTATGGGAAATGCAGTTTTCATGTGATAATAACAATTCTTCAGTTCTTTCAGTCATCTATCACTTCTTACTATCTCTAACACTGCGCAGCTGACCTTATAATGATCACATAATATGAAAGTGGAATCAAATGTAACAAAAATATAATGGTATCATGGTCTTTAATTACGCACTGAAAAAAATATTCTGTAGCAAGTAAAGTGAACACGTGGGTTAACAAAATGAATAAAGTAAAAGTATCTAAGCTGTTAGCAGATATCTTTTGTTCAGCTTCATATCTCCCAGCACTGCTGGCAAGTTAGGTACGCAGAACTGACTTTCTGAAAGTTGTGATCGCAATAAGCATGATACAAAGGGTCTTTGTAAGGGACTTAGTCGCTGCTTAATTTATCTTCAAGTGAGGAAATGTACTTTTTTATAACTGATAGAATTTTGTGTGTGGACTTTGTCACTTACCATAACCTTTGTTATCCTGGCAGCTAGGACCATATTCTGGAAACAGGTCGACGTCATCTATGACAAAACGTGTCGGGATGTGCTGATGTCATCATGGTGCCATACACCCAGAGGGACGGGCATTTATCTTAGCCGGCAGACTTCTTTTTATGCTGATGTATATGATTCTAGGTGTAAGTGCAATACTTTTTATTTTAATAAACGTTCCATTGGTTTTACGCTATGGCGAGTTCTTTTTTCCTTTTGTGTCAATTTGAGTTCCCTCTTTGAACGAGATTGGCTAATTTGGATCCGCTTTAAGTCCCAAACCATCCATCTTGTTCCAGTGTAGGAGATCTCTTGGATGAGAGCTGTCATCTGAATACATCCGGAGCTAAAGACCTGGGCTGGGTAAATAGCCACAAGCGCTATACCGCTTGCTATCTGGTAAGCGTGACATTTATGCAGTGGAGGGATTTGCTGTATTTGTCAGTCACCCACACCTTGAGACGACCTTGAAAAGTGATTCACTTACCCTGAAGTGCGATTCACATATTTGCACCTTTTTCAATTGGGTGTTTTTTATGGTCATGAACATTTTTTTGGGTTCCTTAATTTTAGTATTTACACCTTGAGACTATTCTGATAAGTGGTTCACTCACGCTGAAGAGCAATTCACATATTTGCACTCTTTTTTCAATGTGGTGCTTTTTATGTATTATGAACCATTTTTTGCTTTTTTTTAGTCATGATATTTAAGTATATTTGTTTAATTTCTCACTAGTAGCACAGCTCTTTTTTTTTTTCTTTATATGTTCACTGTATGTATCTTGCAGTTGAGCTGCTCTTAGTTCGTATATTTATCTTTTAACGCGGTTTGTTTTTTCCTTTTTAACTAAACTTATAATAGAATTTCAGGCTAAAACTAACTAGTCTTAAAATGTTATCCCCCCACCCCAACACCTATGCTGACTAATCTGTGTAAGAAAGATGTATATATCTGCCTATTTTCAGCCCACCCTGGACCAGTTATATGAACCCCTGTGTCAGCCAGCAGCAGCTGCAGGGAAGAGGGGGGAGCGCAGACAATGGCTGGGCCATAAGAGCCTATGGGATATGTAACAACTTCCGGCTTTACCAGCCATTGTCAAGTGCTCTCTCCTCCACCTGCAGCCACCATGGCTGACACAGGGGATCACATGACCAGATCAGAGCAGGCTGAAAATAGATACGTTTATACATCTTTCTTACACGGGCTAATCATAGGTATTAGGAGGGGGCTAGTTAGGTTTAGCCTAGAATTCTTCTTTAAATAGACAAAACTTTACTTCTCTGCCCATGTAACTTACATCTATGTAACCAGTTATAACCTCAATTCAAAAATAGGTTTTAGATCTAAGGATAAGGCTGCTAACAAGCATGTTGAGGTGATACCAATGAGAAGCCACCTTGCGAGTAAGGTCAGACAAGGGAATGCCCCTAGTAGGTTCCAAAGTGGTCACATGGGAATGTACAGGGGAAGAAATGTGTGTGACACCATATACAAAGGCCTTCACTAAGAAATCAGAGGCCAATATTCTCTGTCACAGAACAAACAAGGCCAAGATTTTCCTCCTGATTCTACTTAAGGCCAAATGCTGGTCTAGACCAGACTGCAGAAAGGACAGAATGCATCCAATCGAGTACTTCCTAGGATGGAGCTTCCTAGCCTCACATCAAGCAAAATAGACCTTTCAGGTGCAATGGTCGGCTTTGCGAGAAGTCAACTTCCTAGCCTTCAGCAGAATAGGGTTGACTGAATTCCTATCCCTTCAGGACCTGATCTTCAACAGCTATGCTGGGAAGCAGCATGGTGTACTGTCCTTGAGTTAGAAGTCATGGAAGATCTGAAAAGGCCCATGGAGCTTCCACCATGAGTCTGAGTATGTCTGAGTACCCTGTCCTCCTGGGCTAGCCTAGTGCAATGAGAATCACCACAATAACTTCCATCTTGATCCTGCAGAGCAAACAAAGATGTAACTGTGGAGGAGGAAAGGTGTAGATCAGGTTGTACTGATCCCACAGAGGATCCACTATGGAGGCCTGAGGGTACCCAGACATGGTGACAAACCTGTCCAATTTGTTGATTAATCTCAATATCAGAAGATTCACATCCTGCGTCCCCCACTCATTGTTGCTGGTCAAGACACTGACAGCTGAGCAAATCGGCTGCCAATTTTCCACACCTGGAATGGAACAGCAGACAGGGATGGAACATGCAATTCTGCCCAAGTGAAAGTCAAATGTACTTCTCTTTGTGCAGCGCAATGACTGGATGGAATATGCAATTCTGCCCAAGTGAAAGTCAAATTTACTTCTCTTTGTGCAGCGCAATATCTGGTGCCTCTTTGATAGTTAATCTAAGCTATAGTCGTTGGGTGACCTCACAGCTGAGACCTCCAATGCTGAAGGAATAACAGAATTGTCCAGAGTTCAAGGATGTTTATAGAAAAGTTGAGCTTCCTGAAGCGTCCAAATACCTTTGTACCTAAAGGGCATCCAGAACTCCTCCTCAGCACAATAGGCTAGAATCTGTTGTGAATACTATCTACATTATTGGGGAAAAGGGTTTCCCTGACTACAGAACTAGGTTGAAAATCCATGTCATGGGAAATCTGGCCTTGTAGGTCAGACTAATGGGGCAGTCCAATGACAGAGTCTGTTTGTTCCATGATACCAGATCATTAAAAATGGGTGTACATCACTGCCTTGAAAGAGGCTACCATCAGACCCAACACTTTTGTGCAAACACGAATCGAGGGCCGACCCCTGGAGGGCACAAGCATAACAGTGGAGGGACAAAAGTTTATCCCAGGGCAGGAAGATTCTGGACAGGGCCATATCTAATGTCAGACCCAGGTACTTTAATCAGTGAGTTGATTCCAGTGACAACCTCTGAAGGCTGAGGATCCAGCTGAATCTCTACAGAGCTTGTACTATCCATTGGACATTGGCTGACATGGTTAGGGGAGACCAGCCCTTTAACAGAAGTACACTCAGGTATCCCAAAATATAAGAGCAGAGAGGAGCTTGGACCTGGTCAAAGCATCTTAGCAAAGACCTGGTGTGCCATGGACAAGCCAAAAGGAAGGGTCAAGCACCCACAGAAAAATACAGATGGTGCTGGTGAGGAGGACATTTGAGAAAGTGCAAGTAATTAACCCTTATGTCCACAAAGGTCTGAAAGTCCACAAAAGAAAAGAGGCAACAACTGACTTGGCCCATTCCATGCACAACGTTTAACCTGGCAGAATCAAGTTGAAAGTCTCTAGATCCAGGATGGACAGAGCAAGTTAAAAGTTTATGAATAGCAAGAAGGTCCATCTTTGCAGGGACAAAGGAAAATTCAAGAGCATGAAGCAGGGAGGAGGCAGAGTCCCAAACTGCAGTTTGTATCTGGAAATGACACTCTGAGGTTTATTGAGACCATAGGCCAAAATAGGCTGACAAGTGTCTTCCACTCCGAAAAGTTCTCTAGGAAGATGGGGCCTGGAGCCAGACTTGGCTGGCCTTGGAGGTCCACAGTTTCTGATGAACATATGCTCCAGACATTGATATGAAGCCTGAGAGGGAAGAAAGGAACTTTTCCTAGTCTAAGGAGTTGAAGGTTGACCTGAAGAAGCGTAACCCACCTTTCCCCCATAATTTTTTTGAAGTATTTGCTTCAGGAGTACCAAACAGGCATACTCCATCAAGAGGTATTCACTTGAGGTGTATCCTGCATGAGAGTTCTGCAGATGAGCATTTGAGCCAAAAAGATTCCTTGCATATGGACAGAGAGGAGGCTCATCCTGGAGATCTGGCAAAGCGTATCCATAAGTCATTCACAAGTAGTGTAAGACCCTAGGGGTGGTGGTGAATGGAGGGATTAGTTAAAATGAAGCTAGGGTCCCAGGTCACGTGCTTAGTCCAGACAGTCAGGGCCTGGGAGATGGCCATGGAGACAACCACATCAGTAAGGATAGCAATGGTATCCTTCAGTTTTAATGAGATCCAAAACATTCTCATGCTGATCTGGTTTCTCAGAAGTAGAAGCATCTTCCTCATCTACCTACCTCAAGCAGCGAATCAGCTGCAAGAGCAAATTTGGAGATTGACCCAGGAAAGAAGCTTTTGTGATCCCTGAAATATATGGCCTCCAAAAGGACTGAGCTCCTGCCCATAAAATTAGCCACAGTGGCACAAAAGTCCTCTCAAGATACATGGGAGGAAGGGTGTGTGGTCAAAAAGCCAGCGGAGTTCCTAGAGGAATGCAGAGAATAAAATTGGGGGCAGAGAGACTAACACTTCCTTGGAGCCATTACATGCATGTGATCCAACAAAGCCTTCTGTGACAGGTACTGTAGACTGCTAAAACCCAGGACGCTCCTCAGGATTGCTGTGCTGTATCTGCAACAGCTAAGAGTCCAGGTGCTGACCAAGGGAGCATGCAAAGAGGGATCAAAATGCATGCGCAGTGGAGGCATAAAAATTGAAGCCATGGAAGTGCAGTAGTGGTCTGTGTTATAGCATTGCACCGGGTAGGGCCAACAAAGTGGTGCCAAATTTATAAAGGCCAACAATCCCTATGGCTCTGACACACCATTTAAAAGTATTTCAGCCCTCTCTTCACTATATCTCCTCTGGGCAGAATGATATTGACCAGCCCATCTTGGTTTTGCCCTCCACAATGGGCATACCTCCAAAAGAATATTCAGGGACAGGGCTCCACCACAGCCCTGAACCTGTATAGTACCCAGCAGCTAACTCAACATGATGCACCAGATACCAAGGTGAGCCCCATGCAGGATCCAGTGACCCGAAGTGACTTTACAGGCCAGCCACGCATATTCTTTTAGATGAGGTCCGGGTACACACCGCCAAGGCTTAACCAAGTAGTTGACCAATCCAAAAAGCTGCCCAAGGAGGGTCACAATGGCTAAGATGTAGCTAAGAACTGGATGGAGGACTCTTGAGAAAAAAAACTTCAACATAAAAAGGTAAGCTTCTCTCAATAGAGAAGACATTCATAGCCTAAGGTTACTATAAAAAAAAAACAAAAGGGAAAAAAAAAGGGTTTGCTGGGAAAGGCAGGGGTTATATAGATGATATCCCTGAAGATTTTTTTGTCAGTGTCCAATCACCTTACAGTAGCTTTATATAGCCCATGGTTATGAAACTGTGTCCCGTACTGTACAATTAAGAAAATAAAATTTGCCTATCCATATCTATATGTTATTCTACAAAATACATGCCTGTTTTACAGCATACCACCGAAACAGGTCTCTTTACTCACATAGTTTAGGACATTTTACATAAAATTATTTAAGAAGTCCAGTGGGTGTTAAATTTTAATAGTTTTCAGCAATTCCTTCAAGGCTATCAAAGTTAATTTGGCAATTTAGAGAGTGTGAAGCTGAATAAATTCAAAACAAGTCAATTAAACAGATGTATTACTCAAACCCAACAAGTTCCTTTTAAGATTAATCAAAACTCTTTAAAAAAAAAATGGCACCACCATTAAGACCCGTGAAACATAAAACTGAGCCATTTATGCTGGATCAAACATAATGAATGGCTCAGTGGATGAAAGCACATTCTCAAGGATTTAACAGCCTACAACAAACCAAACACGCAGAAAATTGTGGTGTTACAATGCTCCTAATTGCAACAGATGATCCTTTGTTATCCAAAAAACATCATGGGTACAAAAAGTTTGTCAGATTTAATATTACATGCTAAGAAAGACACAAAATAACTTACTATATAATATCCTATATCATATAAGGATGTTAACCAGTTGTGGTCTAAAGTCATGCTATATAAGTACCTAAGAACTTTGAACACACAAGAAGTATGCCTAATGCCCTATCCCTCTGCTGCTGATCCTTTTCGGTTCTAGCCAGCAAATCGCAGCTGTCAAAATGACAGCCAGAACTTACTACAGCTGTTGTAATTGCTGTTTAAAATTGAGCTTCTAACAATGATCATGACTCATTCCTCTGCATCCGGAGCCACGTGAGGAGGAGTTAGGAAGAGACAGCCCCCGCTCCACTCCTCACAAACACCCACTTTTAAGCCTGCCATCACCCCGGGGAGACCACCCGCAGTCACACCGCACACAGGGGACTAACATGGATGGCTACGTGGAGCGATCCCATATTAAATCACCCACATTTGTGCCCCAGCTCTCAGCTGAATCAGCCGATCTAGATGGCGCCCGCTCCTAATGCCCAGAGCGATGCCGAGTCTCAGCAAACACAGGAAGAATCAGCAGCGCCTGACCCTGCATCACCTGCATACATTGCTAAAGCAGTAGTAGAACTGATTTCCCCCACTCTAGCTGCCACTGTGGATGCTGAACGGATCTCCACCCTAGAAGATGATGTCACTGCCAGCTCTGCAGCACTGGCCAGACTTACGCATTCAAACAGGGATATCTGGGACAAACGTGACAATTTGGAAAATCGTTTGAGAAGATAAAATTTAGGCATTATAGGTCTGCCGGAATCAGTCTTCAATGCCCAGCTCATAGACATATGTGCAAAAATTATTCCTGAACAACTGGGCCTCCGTACCCCATGCACCAACAAGCCCACCACATAGGCCAACACATCGAACACCGCACCAAACCCAGACGGGTCATTGTCAAGTACCCCAATTATGCTGACAAAAATGCCATTTTGCAAAAATTTCGTAGCTTGGGCACTCTCTCTGTTGAAGGTGCAAACCTGCTTTTATTTGCAGACTATTCCATTGAAGTGATGAAGAAGCGCAAGGCATTTTCTTCGGTCTGTTCAACCTTATACAACTCCCACATTAAATTCACCCTTGCATATCCAGCTGTTTTGCACTTCCAATCTCCCACAGGAGAACATCTAACCTTCCATTCACCTGATGAAGCGGGAAACACTACATAAATAACGCTTCTCAGATGGAAACGGAACCAAGTAATCCTACAGATCATCCATCACCCAATTCGCCAAAGACCCCACGCATACCGCTCAAGAACCAACAGAGCCCAGAGAAACCTCCATTCAAACAGACCCAAGTATTACGCAAGTATTCTCTCTGTTAATATCAGCTACGCAAATGCTCTTCATTACGTTCCCAACAGAGCTGCCAACAGCTTATACAGTATGCTTATCTCAACTCACACCTTTACTCCACAGACATGGCTTCTCAAAGTGGGTTGTCTCCTGGAATGTTAAGGGTTTACACTCCCCTAACAAGCGAATGCGTATCCTTAGACATTTATGACGTCTCCGAGCAGATGTAGCACTCCTTCAGGAGACTCATCTATCCACAGACAACTTGGCCAGACTATGTAAGTTATGGGTTGGTGATGTGTATGGTTCCTCAGCTGTAGGCCGTAAAGCTGGGGTGGCAATTCTGCTCCATAAGAACTTAAGACATACCATCCGAGATGCCCGTGCTGACTCGAATGGTCGCAAAATAACACTAGACCTCGCCTTCACTAACATACAGTCAGGTCCATAAATATTGGGACATCGACACAATTCTGATCTTTTTGGCTCTATACACCACCACAATGGATTTGAAATGAAACGAACAAGATGTGCTTTAACTGCTTTAATTTGAGGGTATTTACATCCAAATCAGGTGAACGGTGTAGGAATTACAACAGTTTGTATATGTGCCTCCTACTTTTTAAGGGACCAAAAGTAATGGGACAGATTAATAATCATAAATCAAACTTTCACTTTTTAATACTTGGTTGCAAATCCTTTTCAGTCAATTACAGCCTGAAGTCTGGAAGGCATAGACATCACCAGACGCTGGGTTTCATCCCTGGTGATGCTCTGCCAGGCCTCTACTGCAACTGTCTTCAGTTCCTGCTTGTTCTTGGGGCATTTC
>BLSH010193653.1:2619714-2669741 GCA_018402905.1 Glandirana rugosa | reverse complement strand
TGGAAATTATCGGTAAGTTTGGAGAAACACAGTTGAACACACAGTCCGGTTTTAGTGGTCTCATACATTTGAAAACAAGTCGCAGTAATATATATATATATATTATATATAGTTGTGCTCATAAGTTTATATACATGAACTTTTTTGTGATGATTTTATATATATATACAGTTGTGCTCATAAGTTTACATATCCTGGCAGCATTTATGATTTCTTGGCCATTTTTCAGAGAATATGAATGATAACACAAAAACATGGTTAGTGTTTGGCTAAAGCTATGTATGATCAATCAATCAACTGTGTTTACTCTTTTTAAATCATAATGACAACAGAAACTACCCAAATGACGCTGAACAAAAGTTTACATACTCTGGTGATTTTGGCCTGACACACAAGTTGACACAAAGAGGTTTGAATGGCTATTAAAGGTAACCATCCTCACCTGTGATCTGTTTGCTTGTAATTAGTGCATGTGTGTGTATAAGGCTGGGTTTATACTTGTCCGACAAATGGACAGACATTGTGAGCACAAGTCGCATTACGTAACAAAATCAATGTTTCCCTATGAGAGTCATCTTAACTGGTCCGACACAAGTCAGTCCGACTTTGAAAAGGTTCCTGCACTACTTTGGTCCGACTTTGGTCCTACTTCAGCCCATTGAATATCACTGAAGTAGGATCAAAGTCGGATCCTTGTTCTAACCATCCAACGTGTGACATCCAAGTAATGATTACAGCAGCAGTAAAAGGAATTGATCTCACACTGGGATTGTTTTGATTGGTGAAACGACAAGTCACTATCTCAAAGTCAGAGCAAAATCTTATCTTGTTCATTCAAGTTGGATGGAAGTAGGACCGAAGTAGGACAGAATTAGGACCGATGTTGCAGGGAAAAGTAGGATCAAAAGCCTGACCATTTTTGTGTCAGAAAGTGTGAACCCAGCCTAAAAGGTCAATGAGTTTATGGACTCCAGACAGACCCTTGCAGCTTTCAACCAGTGCTGCACTGACGTTTCTGGATTCTGAGTCATAGGGAAAGCAAAAGAATTGTCAAAGGATGTGCGGGAAAATGTAGTTGAACTGTATAAAACAGGAAAGGGATATAAAAAGATATCCAAGGAATTGAGAATGCCAATCAGCAGGGTTCAAACTCCAATCAAGAAGTGGAAAATGAGAGGTTCTGTTGAAAACAAACCACGGTCAGGTAGACCAACTAAAATTTCAGCCACAACTGCCAGGAAAATTGTTCGGGATGCAAAGAAAAACCCACAAATAACTTCAGGTGAAATACAGGACTCTCTGAAAACAGGTGGTGTGGCTGTTTCAAGATGCACAATAAGGAAGCACTTGAAGAAAGATGGGCTGCATGGTCGAGTCGCCAGAAAAAAGCCATTACTACACAAATGCCACAAAGTATCCCGCTTACAATACACCAACAGCACAGAGACAAGCCTCAAACCTTCTGGCACAAAGTAATTTAGAGTGATGAGACCAAAATTGAGCTTTTTGGCCACAACCATAAATGTTACATTTGGAGAGGAGTCAACAAGGCCTACACGGAGGTGGATCGCTGATGTTTTGGGGATGTGTGAGCTATAAAGGCGCAGGAAATTTGGTCAAAATTGATGACAAGATGAATGCAGTATGTTATCAAAAAATACTGGAGGAACATTTGCATTCATCGGCCAGGAAGCTGTGCATGGGATGCACTTGGACATTCCAACATGACAATGATCAAAAACACAAGGCCAAGTCGACCTGTCATTGGCTGCAGTAGAATAAAGTGAAGGTTCTAGAGTGGCCATCTCAGTCTCCTGACCTCAATATCATTGAGCCACTCTGGGGAGATCTCAAACTGGAGGCTTTTTGCCAAAAGGAATGGGCAGCTTTACCATCTGAGAAGATAAAGAGCCTCATCCACAAATACCACAAAAGACTTCAAGCTGTCATTGATGTTAAAGGGGGCAATACACGGTATTAAGAACTGGGGTATGTAAACTTTTGATCAGGGTCATTTGGGTAGTTTCTGTTTTCATTATGACTTAAAAAGAGTAAACAGAGTTGATTGATAATAAATGGCTTCAGCCAAACAATATCCATGAGTGAAAGAAATGTTTTTGTGTTATCATTCATTCTCTGAAAAATGGCCAAGAAATCATAAATTCTGCCAGGGTATGTAAACTTATGAGCACAACTGTATATATATAAAATCATCACAAAAAGTTCACGGTCTCTTGAGTTAGAGCAGCGCTAGTTAAACGACCAACTTTTTAGTGTATAACATTAATCATAAGTCCTAAAATCATAGTTCCTCTTCTGAGCCTATAAGCTTCTGCGTTTCTTTTATCCTTTTAACGATATTTAATTTGCATAAGGTTATGTTGAGCATATACACAGGGACACAGCAGTACACTGATGTAAAATCGCTAAGATGGTAGATCATCATCAATTAAATAGCTGGCTGTCACCACTCCATACAATCTCGCTCCCCTATCCCATTACCCTCACCAGAAACTTGAAAAGAATGCGCCTTTGTGTAATCTGTACTCTCCTCCTGCTCCTCGGATGGTTTGGAGGGACCGTCTGCTCAGCCCAGCTAGATGCATCTGTTCCTCGGCTTCCCACAGTGCAGCATACACTCCCCGATGTGGCTCAGATATGGGAGATACAGAAGGGGAGAGAGCAGTGTAACCAATAAAAGATTTTATTTCCCACAGAGTTCCCCCTTACAGATTGCACTTACAAGAAAACAATCTTACAAAAGCAGCAATAAAAACCATGCACAGATATGCTTCCTCGGCTCCGATCTCTCTCACCAATCCTGACCTATTCAATCTCGGTGGTGTCCAGATGCGTTTCGACATCTCGTCTTTGATGGTCAAAGACGAGATGTCGAAACGCGTCTAGGAAGTGTTCAAACGGCTATTGTATGTGCTCCAAGTGTTCCTGTCTCTTCCCGGGCACCACCGAGATTGAATAGGTCAGGATTGGTGAGAGAGATCGGAGCCGAGGAAGCATATCTGTGCAAGATTTTTATTGCTGCTTTTGTGAGATTCTTTTCTTGTAAGTGCAATCTGTAAGGGGGGAACTCTGTGGGAAATAAAATATTTTATTGGTAACACTATGAGCTCTCTCCACTTCTGGATCTCCCATATCTGATTCACAAGAGATTGGTGGCCACATCGGGGTGTGCATGCTGCACTGCGGGAAGCCGAGGAACAGATACATCTAGCCAGCTGAGCAGACGGTCCCTCCGAGCCATCCGAGGAGCAGGTGTGGAGTACAGAATACACAAAGGCGGATTCTTTTCAAGTTTCTGGTGAGTGTAATGGGATGGGGGAGCGAGATTGTATGGAGTGGTGACAGCCAGCTATTTCATTGATGACGATCTACCATTTCAGCGATTTTACATCAGTGTACTGCTGTGTCCCTGTGTATATGCTCAACATAACCTTCTGCGAATTAAATATCGTTAAAAGGATATATAAACGCAGAAGCTTATAGGCTCAGAAGAGGAACTATGATTTTAGTACTTATGATTCATGTTATACACTAAAAAGTTGGTAGTTTAACTAGTGCTGCTCTAACTCAAGAGACTGTGAACTTTTTTGTGATGATTTTATATGTGATTTACACCAAATTAGCTGCTTAATTACTGTGATGGTTTAAGTGGTTGAGATTGCAAAATTTATTTTTTCCTAAGCGCCGGATTAGTGGATAATTAGCAGACAACTGTCTGCTCAGTGTTTCACTATTTACAACTGTATATACAATATATATATACATATAAAATTAATGGTTCTGCAGAAAAAGTGTGAATATGGTGTTTAGAGTAGAAAGTTAAGTTATCCTTAAATTACCCACAGGAATGAGAACATGGTTTTATAAAAACAAACGAGAGAGGGTGCCTCCATCTAGATGCAAAGCTTATGGTTTACACTCAGATGGAGGCACCCTCTCTCGTTTGTTTTTATATCTGCATTAGGTTTACTCAAGACCTTCTCTAGGTGAGCTGCCGCATTCACTTAGAGTGACTTTCATATATACTTCATCTTCCACTCAGCACTTATTGCCTTAATTGCCTCTCCATTAGGGAAATTTCCTTAATACTTTACACAGTAATAGGAAAAGGGTGCTCTGAAAAAACAGGACTGAGCAGAAATACTAGTCCACAGAGAAGGTGGTGTGGATCAGGCAAACAGTTGGCTAAGATGCCACTTGAGCAGCACTCCAAGAGGGAAGCAGATCTCATATAGCTATTTTAGTGCTCAAGAATAAAAACACACTCACTAGAAGTAGAAAAGGGAAAGGCTCATCATATTCATAATGGAACAGAAGGTGTAGGGTCCAACAGTAGGCAGTCCTGGGAATGGTGGTCCGGTATGCAGCCAGTGGTTATGGATCCCAGCTGTCCAGCAGAGGGAAGCTGCAAGGAGAAGACAATAATAATTGGCATGGAGAAGGAGCCAATAAGCAAGCTCCGAAATGCATCCAGTCCCTTTTTCATCACTTCTGGACATCTGCGGTCCATGCTGGCCCTGGCCGCTTCCTGTTGACATCACTTCCGGGTCCTGCGTTCCACACTGGTCAGGGTGATGCAGCCATGCTTCCTGGTGGCTTCTCCTTGTGGCTTCCCTCTGCTGATCGGCTGGGATCCATTACCATTGGCTGCATAGCAGCCCACCATTCCCAGGACTGCCCACTGTTGGACCCTACACCTCCTGTTCCATCACGGATATGATGAGCCTTTCCCCTTTTTACTTCTAATGAGTGTGTTTTTATTAGTGAGCTTTAAAATAGCTTTGTGTAACTGCACTTAGAAGTGCCTTCTGTTTGTCCCTACATACTTTATCCTGTCCTGTAGACACAACAGGAAGAAAGAGAATCTCTCTCTAAAATTAGGGAAAAGATGCCCTTTATGACAGCTGTCACCAGAATAAAGCTGGCCATACAATGATTGTTCTTTTTTTTATTCAACCAGCGGGCTAACAGATTTATCCATCCACACAGACGAGGTGGATGGAGGAATTCCCCTCTATTGGAACATTGAATTCTGGTAGCAGGACCTGACATTCAATGAATAAAAGGCATTCACTGACTGGGCGAGGTGGAGTTTATGATGTCACAGCTCCTCCTCTTCACCTTGTCCAATCAGAGAATGCCTTGTATTCAGTAAAAAAGAAAAAGAATACAAGGTGTTCTGTAAATAGCAGCAGTGCTGAGCAATCAAAGGTGAAACTGTTTGGTACAGGATAAAGAAGAGTGCCGTTATCACTGTAGTAGCGGCACTTCAGCAAGGGTCCCCACCGGTATGAGATATGCATATTTACATTATGCCAAGTTGGACCAATGTATGTATGCAATAAAGATTATACCTGGAGTTCAGCTTTAAGAATGGAAGTCAGTGTTTCTTATGAGTGCAACATTAAAGCTACTTGCAAGTACTTCTTGCCAGATGTATGCTGCCAGTGTACTCATTTTTATGTGAAAATAGGTTTAAGTTTAACTATATTTCTAGGCAGACTCACCTTCTATGCAACATAGCGTGCTTTCTGAAAGAAAACATGATTGTGCCTCTAATGCTTCCTTTATAAAAAAAAATTATTTCAATCACATAATGCAAACTTCTCCTGCAAGCAGGTAACTGGTAAGTATAGCACAGTCACCTCTAACTCCCAGTGATTATCTAACGGGGAAAACTCCTATAAAACCTGTGAATAAACTCTATCAATTGTTCTGGCTGGTAAAGGAATACTTAAGTAATCAGCAAGCATTATATTGCTTCCCACATAATTCACAGAACACACATACAAAAATCTCTGCTTCGTTTCAATATATAATAACTATACTTCGTTTTCCATGAAATATTTACAGATGAACAACTGCAAACAGTTCAATGCAGCCAAGTTTCAGAATGGGTTTATATATTATTTTCTACATTTGAGGCGTTGTTCACATGAGCATATCGAAGTGTACATCCATGGGAAGTGCCATGTTTGGTTGCATAGAATGCACATGCGTGCAGGAAGTCCCATTCTTGTCTATTGTTGTATGGACACAGTCACTGCTCCCAATTTTGACATTTGGGTTGGTGTGAGTGTATGTGGACCCACACAGGTGTCAAACTGGGAGCAGTGGTTGTGTCCATGCAGTTACTGTGTCCCAACAGACATAAATGATATTGCCTTCATGCAGATGCACAGAACACCACTGCATCCCATACGGGCAAATATGCCCCTTCACATGAATGTACGCTTAAGTACACCCATTTGCATGTGGCCTTAAAGTGTTACATCAGTCCATATTCCCATCGCCCAGGCTACTGGGTGCTGTAGCGATCACCAGCTGGACCCTGGAACCTATATGATATGTAGATACTCACTAGCACACCGAGGATCATCAATTTCGTCCAAACGTTTTTTTATTCAAGAAAGATCACATCACAAAGCAGTGTAGTGCAACGTTTCGGAGCCACGCAGGATCCCTTTGTCAGGCATGTGATGATGATCATTACATATCTGATGAAGGGGTCCTGCGAGGCTCCAAAACATTGCACTACACTGCTTTGTGATGTGATCTTTCTTGAATAAAGAACAGTCCGGACGAAATTGATGATCCTCGGTTTGCTGTCGAATATCCACATATCGTTAAAGAGTTACTAAATCCACAGCAGTAAAATCGATCTGTATATGCAGTAAAGCATGTTTGTTATATTCACTGTGGAACCTAAGGGGTTAATCCTTTGCATTGTGTAAAAAGGCTGTTTGATCCTGTCTTCTCTGATCCTCCCTTCTTCCGCTGTCTCCAATCCATCTCCTGGTAAGACAGAGCCTTTGGAGTCACATGCTCAGTTTGGTGTGTATTGCTGGAGAGTTTGTTTTTTTTTCTTGGTAGGGTGCATGTGATCAGCACAGGGCCAATCAGCACTGTCCAAACAGAGGGTCGGGGTCCTGCGGCCACATAGGACAGTCAGAGGAGAATGAAAATTCCACCTACAAGCTTTAACCAGACACTAATAGAAGTCTGTTTATATTTACTAAAATAATTGCATTTCCAAGTTCTGTGTACTGTGGGAATGCAGGATCCTGGGTTTAGTAACACTTTAAACTTTGTTACAAGTGAAGCTTAGACCAGTGTTTCTCAACCTTTTTTAAGTCACACCACCCTTTAAAACAATGCAAAATCCTTAGGCACCCCAGTATAAAATGTAAAAGACAGAAATGCTACTTATTAGTGGGTAACCTGAGCCTGGGACAATGCATGCAACCGCCTTGATTAAAGTGAATGTACACCCGAAAAAAAAAAATGTAATTAATAATTCTGCCTGGTAGAGTATAGCATGTCATGTCATCTGTGCCCAGTCTTGCCACAAAGAGTTAATCCAACTGTGAGTAATGACCTTAACTTTTTCAGGAAGAGAAAGTCAGACTAACAGGGAAATACACAGTCCCCTTGCTCTGTCAGTGACAAGCAATTTGCTTATCTCCTTCATGGAGCAGAGAAAGTTTTACACTCCCCTCTCCCTCCTCAATCTCTGAGTATAGAGGTGGGTGGGGAGGCTTGTGACTTCACAACCCCACCCACTGAGCTTCAGCAAAGAGAGAAACCCACTGATTTCAGAGTTTTACAGAGCGGCTAGTGCTTAAACGAAGGACATTTGCAAGGTATGGATATATGCAAGAGGCTTGCATGTATATATACATTAATACTGTGCCATTAGTTTATACTGGGTGGGTGGTGGGTTTACATCCACTTTAAATTAACTTCACATCAAAAGCCAGGTTCCCTCAATCACAACAGAGTCCCTCCATATCCCAGAGCCCTCCTTATATGACAGATTCCCAATCACAACAGATTCCACCCATCATTGAATCTTCTCATCATATCACAGCCCTCCCCCCTTTAAAGAGCCCCCAAAATCAGACAGCCCCCTCTTTACATAAGAGCCCTAACTTTTGCCTCCAATATCTTGGCAAAAGACGAGAGGTGGAGCAGTTCTGGAAGAGCCACACTTCAGTCTTCTGAGTGCTTATTGTGGCCTTGCATGCTCTGCATCAGCATCACAAGTTACTAAGGTGAGGTTGGGCCAGTGGCGGCCGGTTCATAGAGGGCGCACGGGCGCCGCCCCCCTATCCATGCGTCCGTCCCTCTGATCTATATTTCAGGGCACCGGGTGCATGGATTCCAATGGGGGGGGGGAGTGGATTTTTGAAACACGTGATTAGAGCCGGAGGCTCCAAGAGGATTCAGAGCAGAGCACTGCGTCCCGATCCCACCCTGTTGTGCGACTATAGCAAATTAATTTTAGCTATTTTCACACTACAGATCTTCCCCACCAATTGGGAATGCAGGTGTGAGACCTGTTTCTCGATTGGCCTAAGCGTCAGGGAATCCTACTGGATGCCTAGTGCTTAAGCAGAAGAGGAAGAGTACGCTCACGTGGTAGGGGATGGAGGAGTGGACACCAGAGCCGCCGCTCCCCGCACCTCCGGGAAAAGGAGGAGGGGAGATCACAGCCCGGACCTACAGTGCGCTGTGAGGAGGAGCGGACACCAGAGCCGCTGCTCCCCGTACCTATGGCCGCCGCTCCCCGCACCTCTCGAAGAAAGAGGAGAGGAGATCATGGCCATGATCGGGTAAGTGACAGGGCCGCCCGGGGGGGGGGGTTATTGACGCGCCGCCAGCTGCCCTGGGTGGCGGGGGGTTGCTGGCAGTGCCGCCCCCCCAAATTAAAAACCCACCAGCCGCCACTGGGTTGAGCCAGTGCTCTATTACTTCCTTCCGCAACCACAAGAGCACATGTGTAAACGAGGCCTAGGGAACTAAAACAGGCAGCAAGGGGGCTACATATCGCCTCTTCGACAAATTCAAACACCTCTAAAAAGCAATCCGAGTATGGATTACTATTCTGAGTGCTAGTGTAAACAAGCCCTTAGAGTGGGAGGTTAGAAACTGTGAGCAGAACCAGCTCCCCTGCTTTGCAGTGCTATAACCCTAACGTGTTTCATGCATTAGGAACAGAAGAGGTGGTCAGTATGGTTCCTGAAAAATCTACAGAGTTGTATCCTCTAAACAGTGCTGTATCTCTCTGGTTAAATAATATGGTATCAGTGGGTTGATTACGGGATGGCTGAAAAAACAAATTTTTTTGACATGTATAACAGTTTAGTTGATATTTTAAATCTCTAGAGGTGTCTGGAGTTCTGCTTTAAATTTATTTAATCCAAACTTGCATCAGGGATAGCTACACAAAGTACATGTACTGTGTGTAAAAAGGAGAAATATTTTGAGACACCATATCGCGTACATCCAGCGTTGAACAGTGGCATTTAGGCACTGAAAGCATCTTGTCTTCGCCATCCCCTGAGAGTGCCAAGACTGACAGTTAAATGTTCCCTCCTGGGACTTTCTATGCCGCATCTCGTGTATAGTGACTCTGGTGCCCTGGGCTGACCGAGCTGTCCATTGTCCCCTGACGGTGTTGTCAGACAGGTAACATCAAAACAAGAACCAGTACGGAGGAACAAAGTCTAACATTTATATAATACTTTATAGTGCATAAGCTAACATAGCAATAAGGTGATGAAGAACCTAAAGCGTTCGTATTTTACAGTAATGTAACAAAGTAAAAACCCAGTATACACCCTGTTCCAAATTATTATGCCAATAATATTTTTCTCATTTACCTAAATAATGTAAACAACAGTCAGCATAATTCTCATGTTATGAACTATTAAGAGTAAAATTCAAATTTTATTCGAACCTCCTAATGATAACAGTATTTTTTTTCAAAATAAAAAACTTACAATGCACTGTTCCAAATTATCACGCACAGTAAGTTTCAAAACACTTTATAGGTTGTAAAGAACTGAAAATTGTCATTTTTGTGTTTGCAGCATATTTACTGAAATCAAAAGCTATTTCAATCAAACTTTGAACAACATTTTAACTTTTTAAACATTTTAACAGGTCACGTTACATTTTTTTTTTTTTTATATAATCTTTATTTGTGTTTTCAAAGAGTATAACGTATACAAAAGAAGATAGCCCAACCTTTCACGAGTACAAGTTACATACAGGAAATTATACAATGCACAATGCACATCCAATATGATCTTCTAGGTCCATCGGTAGCCCCTCTAATATGGGTCAATAGCAAAATCTAAAGTCTCATTGAGCCCTCGCATGAATCTGCGGGGTGCGTGTGTGAGGTACCATTCGGCCGGGGGGCCTACCGACCATTCCAATACCTTAAATTTAATGCAAGGCACTGAGGTTCGGATAAGTGGATATATGGCAGGGGAGGGGAGGGGGACGGAAGAGGAAGCGGGGGGCGGGACTATAACAGCAACAATAAACTAAACTTTGATCTATCAGCTGCAGAGTGTGTTTAATACGTTCCATAAGATCGCCAGAAACTGGGTTAAGCCATTTGGTCCCAAAGCATTTCTAAAGAGGCAAGCTTGCTGGTGGTCTAGCAATCAAAAGTCTATCATGAACTAGTCTGAGGCACCTGTGGTGAAGTTACAGACATAGAAGACTTATAATGGATCCACGTGGCCCAGATTCCATAGAACTTCTTGTACCTGTCTTTACACCTTGCCACCCACTCCTCCGAGGCCATAATAAAATCAACTAAGCGGATCCAGTCCTGTCGACTGGGGACTTGCAATGATTTCCAATGTATTGGCACCAGGCGTCTGGCTGCATTCAAGAGATGTGGCAGGATCGACCTGCGGTATTGGCCAGGAGGAATGGGTGGCACGTGCAAGAGAAACGCCATTGGGGAGTCATCCATATCAATATCTAATATTTGTTTTATCTGAGCCCTGACGTCCAGCCAGAAGGGCCGCAGCAACGCGTACTCCCACCATACATGAAGGTAAGTACCACACTGCCCGCAGCCCCTCCAGCAGACGCCTGTGGTTGCTGGATACATTCCCGCCAGAGCCGCTGGAACCCTGTACCACCGGGTTAACACTTTGAAGCTATTCCCCTGCATCTTTGTATCCACAGTGCTCTTATGGGTGAGACGGAATATCTGGTCTAATTGGGCTTCAGTGAACTCATGCCGCAGGTCCCTCTCCCACTCCCGTATGTAGATGGGCCTCCCCTCTGGCTCCGACGCTTGCAACATCGATATGGAATGGGGGACGGGGCCATCAGATTTACACATTTTCTCAAAGGGGGTTAGAGAGGATGGAGGACTAATAGCGTAAGGGAGGCTATGTATGAAATGGTGTAATTGTCTAAAGCGCCAGTCGTCCATTGGGAATCTACCAAACTGAGTTCTAAGCCACTTCAAGGTTACCAGTCCTCATTCCTGGACAAACCTCTCACATCGCGTCTCCCCATCTGTCGCCCAGGTGCGGAAGAATGAGACGTGTTCCCCCGGGGAGAACCAGGGGAATCCACTTAAGGGTGAGAGCGGAGACCCAGGCGGTGAGAACCCCCTCTGGGCATTCAGAGCGTCCCATCGTCCCAGCACCCGGACAGTGACGGGAGATGCGAACTCGGAGAGGCCCCGGTAGGCACGAGGGAGCCATGGGGCATGAGACAAATTGCACCCAGCCAGGAACTTCTCAAGGGGGACCCAGGATTTGGTAGAGGTATGGTGATTCCAAACAAGTATTCTCTGTAAGGTAATTGCCTCGTAATATCTCTGGATGGAGGGAACTCCCAGCCCCCCTCGCCCTTAAGGGTGTTGCAAAATGCGTAGGGCTAAGCGGGGGCTCTTCCCCTGCCAGATGAACCCCAAAAACATGCTATTGAGGGTTGAGAAAAAGGATTTAGGCAAGGCCACTGGCGCCATTTGCATGTAAAAAAGCACTCTGGGCAGCACGTTCATTTTCAGTATGCTGACTCGACCCATCCACGAGAAAGAAGTACGGTCTCATCGCTTCAGGTCTGCTCGAAGCGCTGAGACCAGGGGAACGTAATTACAGGAGTATAACTGTGAGTAAAAGGCTGGGAGATGAATTCCTAGATATTTCAGAGAGGAACTGCACCACTCAAAGGAGAAGGATGATTGCAATTGGGTGCATAGTGCGACGGGGACATTCAAGGGCAGTATCTCGGACTTACTATAATTGATCTTAAAGTTAGAGATGAATTGAATTCTCTTCAGCTCAGCCATAATGTAGGGGAGCGACGTTAATGGTTCTGCGACATAAAACATAACATTATCAGCATAAGTAGGAGTCTGTGTATCCATCAGGGCCGGGGTTTTTACCGAGGGGCAGGTCTTTAATCACCTTCCCTATCTCAGTCACTGAGATAAGAACATCCAGCTGTTCACTTATTTGTGCCTCAAGTTGGGGAGCCTCTGCCTCCAAATATTGCGAGAGGCACGTCCCCTTTTGCGAAGGAGACATACCTGGCAAGGTGCTTGGGAGCTGATATAATTGAGCGTAATAGTCTTTGAAGGTGCCCACTATTTTAGAGGGAAGTACTGTGGATGACCCTGAAGTAGAATGGAGTTGATGGACATAGCCCGACGTTCTCTGACGTCGGAGGGCCCTAGCTAACAATCGCCCACATTTATTTCCGCATTCGTAAAATTTGTGGGAGATATGGCGCAGTCTAGCCCTTATCCGATTCTCAAGACAGGTGGCCAGCTCCTCTCTTTACAGAAGCAAGTTCTGCCTGTAGAGCTGGGGTCAGCTGGCGCTTGTGCCGAAGTTCCGCCGCTCGTAATCTCGCCAAAAGGGCCTGCGGCTCTCCCTCCTGCGCCGTTTTCAGTCTTGCTCCTTGGGAGATAAGTTCCCCCCGGACCACCGCTTTGTGACCTTCCCAAATCAGTGTCAGCCCTACCTCTCCAGGGACATTCTCTCTGAAATAAACAGTAATAGTGTCCGACACCTGCTTCAGAGCTACAGCGTCATCTAGCAGGTTCTCGTTCAAGCGCCAAGTCCAGTTATGGGCTTCTGAGGCCTGAAGAACCAGGGAGATAGAGACTGGGGCATGATCCAAGATAGAAATGGATCCAATGGACGCGCCGGAGAGGGACTCCACCAGGGTCTTGTCAATCAGTAGCATATCTATTCTCGTGTACACCCAGTGCACCGTGGAATAGTAGCTGAACTCTATCCCCCTGGGGTGGAGCCCTCTCCAGCAGTCCACCAGATGATGAGTCAGCAACGACCTGCGAAAATGTTTTAAAAATGCGAAGGAGTGCACCGTGCGGCCGGAGGAGGTATCAAGTTGTGGAACAAGGCACACATTAAAGTCCCCTCCTACCACCAGCTGTCCCTCTCGAAATGTAGAAAGGGAGTCCAGGACCATATCCAGAAAGTTCATCTGGCCCGTATTTGGGGCGTAAAGGGACACCAATGTAAGCCTGCGCCCGAACAAGGTGCCTTTTAAAAACACAAACCTACCCCCTGGGTCCGTCTGGTGATCCACTGGGACAAAAGGACAATGCTTGTGAATCATTATCGCCACACCACCCGGCTTCCAGCGAGGGGAAGTACCCAAATACCATTGATTGTACAAGTGTGTGGGGAGGCAGGGGGTCAAGTCAGCCCGAAAGTGTGTCTCTTATAACAGTAAAATGTGTGCCCCCAGTCTCTTAGTTTCAAGCCATAACTTATGCGTTTGGGTGGTGAGTTCAAGCCTCGGATGTTATACGAGACAACCTTCAGAGTGGCCATTGCAGGGCATATTGCGGAAGCCCACCTGGGCATGCGGACAAGAGGGACCTGCAGCACAGCGATCTTTAACCCAGCAAGCACCGAAGAAACAAACAAAAAATTGGGTAAAAACCATGAACACAACATAAACAGAATATACATGAACCCGGCCGCCTCTAGGGCAGCCCCTAACTATGTTCGGGTGCACGGGAACCCCCATCAGGCCAGCCGGCCAGAAAAGGCAACAGCAGTCCCCGCGCGTCCGATAATCCCTATTGGGAGATCGTGCTCCTAAGAGACCACCTACTGGGGGTAAGTGGGGAGGCATCAGGCGAGAACCCCTGCAGGGATCCCGCTCCTGTGACTAAGCACATTTGGTGTACAGATGCACATGAGTTAGTTAACAGCAGCTAACACAAACAGAAATATAAAGTCAGCGTTCAGCATTTGAGCAGAGGTAGGAAGAACCAGCCCCAGCATCTGGAGCGGGCACTTCAGGAAGAAGAGGGGGGGAGAGGTCCCCTGCTTCAGGCTGGGCCTTTGTGAGGCCTGTTCCGACGAGCCGGCTGCCATGGCTCAGCGCGGGGGAGAACTGGTGGCTCCTGGGAGGTGGGCCAGTCCGGGAAGTCTATGGGTGGCAATCCTAGGAGGGAAAGAAAGTGCGGCAAATCCGACTTATTACGGAGAGTGACCTGCTGTCCGTCTTTCGTAGCCGTCAGGCTGAAGGGGAAGCCCCAACGGTAAACCAGATGGGATTTTTGCAATGTTTCCAACAGGGGCTTTAGAGCTTTTCGCTGCATCAGGGTGCGTCTGGAGAGGTCCGGAAAAAGGGAAAGCTTGGCTCTGTCAAAATCCACATGACGAACTCCGCATACATGGAACATGATGCGTTCTTTCAGGGAATATTTATACAATTTGCAAATTATGTCCCTAGGTTTATCCGGGTCGTCTGAGGGCGGGGAATCGCAATGCTTTGTGCGCCCGGTCAATCTCAATACGGTCGGGTGCTTCCCTTCCCAGTATCTGCTTAAATAATCCTTGCAGTGTAGGAACTATGTCCCTGGAGGCCGTGGCCTCTGGTAGGCCCCGTATGCGAATGTTAACCCTGCGGCTGTGGTTCTTCATGTCATCTAACTGATGAAGCAGGGATTCAATCCGTTGGTCTTGTTGGTTGCATCGGGCCTGCAGAGTTTGCAGGGTAGGTGACATGTCATCCACAGTAGCCTCCAGCGTCTCCACCCTCTCCCCAATATGGGCCGTGTCGGCCTGCAGGGCTTCAATGTCCTGCCGCAAGGCCCGCTCCATGCAGGTCACATAGTTCTCAGGTCAGCCTTTGTGGGTAAGGCTAGTATATGGGAACGGAGATCCCCGTCCCCCAGGGCCTCTGCAAGGTCTGTATGTCCCACCTGTGGCCCGATGGATGCGGGAGGTGCGGATGCCTGAGGCATGGGGGTGCGCGGCCTAGCCGAGCTTGGGGAGGAAAGGCAGCCAAGGTGAGAGTATGGGGGATTCCGCCCGCTTGTCGGACGTGGACTCACCCGGCGCCATCTTGGAGCGCAACACTCGCGGCCCGTGATCTCCGGCAAAGTAAATGTTCAGGGAGCTGGAGTGGAGCCTGGGGGTCCTCTGAGGTTGCGGGGATGGTCTCCGCTTTGTGGGCATCTCCTCCTCTGGTGTGGGTCACTGCTGGAGCTGCTGTGCTAGTTGAAGTAGGAGCAGGTCAGACGGAGCTCAGCTCACACACGCCTGCTCGCTTCCATGCCGCGGCCACGCCCAGTCACGTTACATTTTTAACATAGCACCCCTTATTTGATAGCAGCTTCGCAAGTCTTGCATCCATTGAACTTGTGAGTTTTTGGACAGTTTCTGCTTGAATTTGTTTGCAAGATGTCAGAATAGCCTCCCAGAGCTTCTGTTTGCATGTAAACTGACTCCCACCCCCTTAGATCTTTTGCTTGAGGATGCTCCAAAGGTTCTCAATGGGACTGAGGTCAGGGGAGGATGGAGGCCACACCATGACTTTCTCTCCTTTTATCCCCATAGCAGCCATTGATGCAGAAGTATTCTTTGCAGCATGAAATGGTGCATTGTTATGCATGAAGATGATTTTATTAAGGAAAGCATAGTTGTTCCTTCTGTACCAGGGAAGGAAGTGGTCAGTCAGGAACTCAACATACTCCACCTTCGGGGACCCTAAAGGGGCAGACTAGCTCTCTTCCCATGATTCCGGCCCAAAACGTGACTTCACCACCGCCTTGCTGACGTTGCAGCCTTGTTGGAACACCATCCACTACTCCATCCATATGGACCATCCAGGGTTGCACGGCACTCATCAGTGAACAGGACTGTTTGAAAATTAGTCTTCATGTATTTTTCTGCCCAATGCAGCTGTTTCTGCTTGTGAGCATTGGTTAGTGGTGGCCAAATGGAAGGTTTATGCACAGTTGCAAGACTCTGGAGGACTCTACACCTTGATGTCCGTGGGACTCCAGAGGCACCTGCAGCTTCAAATATCTGTTTGCTGCTATGTAATGGTGTTTTAGCAGCTGCTCTCTTGATCTGATGCATGGATCTGGCAGAAATCTTCCTCAATGTGCCTTTATCTGCATTAACCTGTCTGTGCTCTGAATCAGCCACAAATCTCTTAATAGTGCGATGATCCGCTTACTTTTTCATGAAATATCTAATGTTTTCATACCTCGTCCAAGGCATTGAACTATTTCACTCTTTTCGGCAGCAGAGGGATCCTTTTTCTTCCCCATATTGCTTGAAAATGGTGCTCTGCTTAATAATGTGGAATACCCTCCTTTAGTCGTTTTTCCTTTAATTGGGCTCACCTGGCAATCTAATTATCACAGGTGTCCAAGATTGTTTTCAGTGATCAAAAGAGCCCTGAGACACAAAGCCATCCATGAGTTAAACTGAAAAACAAAATATTTAATCTTTGTGACACTGAAATAGAATTTGCATAATAATTTGGAACAGGGTGTATACTGCAAAAATTTTTGGAAACCTTACTGCATATTTGTATCTGCTTCTGTTCTGTACATATTAATGTATTCCTTGAACCTTTCTGTAACATTCTACTAGGTGGATGGACCTCACTTTATTATACCTACATAATACGTATCAGTAATATGACAAGAAAAGCTGCAGCATCCCATTGCACATACTATACTATATTTCTAAAAAATTTGCTAAGCTATTCTTCCTATTAAATCGGAATTTAACTCAATAGGGGAAGTTCCACTGTTCCTCCTCAGCCCCTTTCCTCTGTCAAAACTGTCATTTTTTTTGGGGGGGGGGGGGTAGATCTACAAACTACGGCCCTCCAGCTGTTGCGGAACTACGTGTCCCATGAGGCATTGTAAAACTCTCCACAATTCCTAGGCATGATAGGAATTGTAGTTCCTGAACAACTGGAGGGCCATAATTGGGAGACCCCTGGCCTAGACAGTCAGAGCGAAATTTCTGATCTTTCAGAAAGCAGGGAGCGGGGAGCTGAAGTTACACTCTACATACAGAGCTCAGTGAGAGCTTATTGGAGAGAAAGGACACACTCCCCTTCATACAGCATACAGGAACAGACCTAAGGCTGTCAATCATAGGCTGCATGTTGGAGCACCCCCCGTCACCTTTTTAGCGCTTGTCAGCGAACAAGGCAGCAGAGAGAAATTACACTTAGTGCTTTGGATTGGGGCAAGTACGCACTATAGATGGATATGCTTTGTTCATATTTCATGCCTGAGATTTACAAGGACCTGTGTTAACAGGCTTTTGCATGTGTCAGGACCAATGGCGTATCCTCCATAGGTGCAATGTGTGCAGTGCACTCAGGCCCCAAGGAGGGTGGGACCACTGTGCGCATATTGCACAATATAGGAAAATGCCTTTCGGTTCTCTGTATTTGCTGCAGCTGCAATTGTCACTCACAGCTGCAGCAAAGATCTATCTAGCACTGGAGATCAAGTGGTGTTCTACTGGGTGACGGGTCCTGTTTCAAAGGGGGGAGGAGGACTGTGACTGGGCGCTGCTAAGGCCAATCAAAATCCTACAAGCCATGCCTACCAGACCCAGGGAAAAGAGGAAAAAAGCCTGCGCTGAGGAACCACTATGAGTCCAGTGATGGTGGTAATCTGTGCAAAGGAGGGGTGTGTGGTTGCACTGTGAGATAGAGCTTCACTTACTACTGACCTCTGCACCACTTATTACTGACCTCTGAACTCTGCATCCCTTACAGCTGACGGCTAAACTCTCGCCACTTATTAATGATCCCTGAACTCTGCATCGCTTACTGCTGATGCCTGAACTCTCGCACTTATTAATGATCCCTGAAAACTGCATCACTTACTGCTGACCCCTAAACTCTCGCCACTTATTAATGGTCCCTGAACTCTGCATCACTTACTGCTGACCCCTAAACTCTCACCACTTATTAATGATCCCTGAACTCTGCATCGCTTACTGCTGACCCCTGAACTCTCGCCACTTATTAATGATCCCTGAACTCTGCATCGCTTACTGCTGACCCCTGAACTCTCGTCACTTATTAATGATCCCTGAGCTCTGCATCACTTATTACTGACCCCTGAACTCTAGCCACTTATTAATGATCCCTGAAAACTGCATCACTTACTACTGACCCCTTAACTCTCGCTACTTATTAATGATCCCTGAACTCCGCATCACTTATTACTGACCCTTGAACTTTTGCCACTTATTAATGATACCTGAATTCTGCATCACTTACTACTGACTCCTGAACTTTTGCCACTTACTACTGACCCCTGAACTCTCGTCACTTACTACTGACCCCTGAACTCTCGCCACTTACTACTGACCCCTGAACTCTCGCGACTTACTACTGACCCCTGAACTCTCACCACTTACTATTGACCCCTGAACTCTCACCACTTATTAATGATCCCTGAACTCTGCATCACTTAGTGGTGACCCCCTGATCTCTCACTACTTATTAATGATCCCTGAACTCTGTTTCACTTACTACTGATCCCTGAACTCTGTATCACTTACTACTGACCCCTGAACTTTTGCCACTTACTACTGACCCCTGAACTCTGCGCCACTTACTACTGACCCCCTGCACACAGGCCCACTGCTTTCAGAGAATGTCCCTGGTCAGAACTTATTCTCTCCACCACACAAGTCTAAGGAGATGCCAAAAAAAGTTGAAGCAAGTCAATTGCAGGTCAGTACGAGGTCAACTGCAGATGAAATGCACCTGGCAATTAATTTCTAATTTCAAAAACATCATAAAGATTTACATTTAGCATGTTTCTTGGAGCTATGCTTGAACACTCCTGTACCTTCAGTTTTAGATAGACTGACCCATCAAAATACCCTTCTAGTGTACGTTTCATTCAATTGTTTATCGAACCACAAGGGAGATTTAGACCTACTGGGAAGATGCTGATCCATGACTTTAAACTGAAACAATAGAAGGGCATCATAATTCAAGAGTTGCATGAGCTGAAGATGTGCAAGACTCTCATGTTATTGAAATTGACCCATCATTTAATGGCAGCCCAGGGGGATCTCCACTCCTTCAATGGCTCTTCAACCAAAAAGTCGAAGAAGATCAACATGGTTTTATTCCAGCAAAGAGAAATATTATCCACACCTGCTAAAAAATTAATACATGGAACTCTTGGGGGTTTATCAATTCAAGAATGAATGAGGTTTCAACATGCACAAAAGGAAGACTGCAAAACACGCACTTTTATACAGTCAGATAAGAAGGAGATCTGTGTTCCCTTCAAGTATACCAGAACAATAGCAATTATACATAACAATGTAGCTCGGGAAGAGCTGAAGCTATCTGGAAACCTGCAGACGGACACAGTGTTCTTGGACTGATATATAAATTCATGACATGTATTGCCAGGGGAGCACACTAGAAAAACAAAGATAACAGCAGTCTGTGAACAAAAATCTCTTTAGAAATAAGTGCTTAGATACATATGGGACTTATATGTGTACATATTTCAAGGCGATCGGTCTTCACCCTTTTTACTTGTATCAGCAAAGGCTCTTAAATTGTACATAAAGCCGGCATCATTAAAATGGTATTAAACCCAAAAACAAAAATTTTATGTAGCCAATGACCCCCTTAGGGGTGGCTGGTAGTTGTGGTTCACTTGTTACAACTGCCCTTAATCACACATCTGGCCTTTCATCCATAGTCACTGAACAGGCCGGTACTTTGTTTTTGTTGTCTTATTGAGGGGTTAAACTTGGATAGGATAGGGACGACTGTGGGATGCCCAAAGTTTAAAAAACCAGGACCATGCTACATACACCGCAGTATATACACTCCTTCTTCCAACACCGATACTCAATGACTGTTACACTCCTTCACTTCTCTCCTGCACAAAATTTGCTTCTTTCCTCTCTTAGGCCTGAAGAGAAATTTATCAAGCATCCATTACTTCTTCCTCCACCCTAGCTAGCACATGGTGAGGTCTGCACTTTATCAGCCGGGCTCCGGACCACCCATTACAGGCAAGGGCCACGGGCCCTCAGATTGTAATGCCAATTGGCCCTCAAGGTGTAGCTAAGTACAATTGTGCTAGCCGGGTCTTGATGGACTACTGTTCCCAGCCCATCCTCTTCCAGACCACTCCGGCCTACCACACTGTCCAGTGACACCGCTCCCTTGACTGGCTCCTCCACTTTCCACAGACTGTCCTCTCAGCCTGCTCCAGTCCTCTTCTCCAGCTCCCAGGGTCTGTCACTCACTGCACTGGTGAATACTTTAAAGAGCCTTTCCTGTAGCCTCTCAGTTGCTCTCCTGTTCCCTTGTGCTGCTCCAGGATCAAACTCTGCTCCTGACCTCAAGTTCACCCCCCCCCCCAGACTGGGGGCACCCTCCTGGATGAGGCCTCGCCAACCCTGCTACATCTCCATTCTTCCACCCAAACTTCTCCTCTGCCCAGTCGGGCAGACCACAGTATTTAAGGAGGCCTGCCCCCTGCCAATCCAGGTTGGGGATTGATCGGGGCTTCTTAACATACTTCAGAAAGTTACACCTCCTTTTCCATCCCCTTTTCCAGAGCCTTCTGGAAACAAAGGGGAGGAGTAACCAAGGGGTGTTCCTTCCTGCAATCTCCAACTCTCCCTGGGCCAGTTCCCTACCCAGATCAAAACATTCAGGCCTGCACTTTTTGTCAGGCCTGACTAAATTTGCCTTTCCTAGCATAAATCTACCACAAAAAGCGTTTATGGGGGCGCTACATTTATATACTGCAGCTTACCAATGTGGTGGCTGCATTTGTTTTTTTATTGTTGATCTGGTTAGTAAGTCTGGTTTTTATTAACTTACTTTAAAGGGATTGTAAAGTCATTCTATGCATTAAGATAAAAAGCCTTCTGTGCAGCAGCCTCCCAACACTTACCTGAGGTCCCTCTCTGTCGAGCAATGTCTACGTTTGTCTCAGTTGTCCAAGATTCTCCCTCCTGATTGGCTGAGACACGGAAGCGGTGCCATTGCCTGCTGCTGCTGTCAATCAAAGTCAGCTAGCCAATCAGGAGATTGGAGCCGGGGCTCTGTGTCTGAAGGGACACAGGGAGCGGTGACTCGGTTTGGGTGCCCCCATATCAAGCTGCTTGCTGTGGGGGCACTGAACAGGAGGGAGGGGCCAAGAGCACCGAAGAGGGATCCGAGAGGAGGATCTGGGCTGCTCTGTGCAAATTCACTGCAATAGAGCAGGTAAGTATAACATGTTGGTTATTTTTATAGGAAAAAACGAGACTTTACAATCACTTTAACAGACCAGGCTGTGCAGCAAAAGTGGCAGTTAGAAGACTGAGAAAAGCCAAATAACACTGACAGGGGTGCTTACAATGGGCAGCTTTTGATTTCTGTGATATCTTTATCCCCCCCCCAAAAAAAGGAGCGCCAAGTGTCCAAGGAGATGCAAATTGGAAGGTACAGTGGATATAAAAGTCTACATACCCCTGTTAAAATTTTAGGTTTCTGTGATGTAAAAAAAAAAAAAAAGAGACAAAGATAAATAATTTATAACTTTTTCCACCTTTAAAGAGGAAGTTTACTTCCTCTACATTCCCCTGCAAAGTAGATGCATAATGGGCTACCATAATAGCCCATTATGTGTCACTTACCTGAAAACGAAGCCTGCGACGTCCAGTGCTGTCCCCTGTGCTGGCAGTGTCCATCTTCTGCCCCTCTTCCTTCTGGGGCTGCGATCTCCGGCTCTGTGACTGGCCGGAGTCGTGTGATGTCACTCCCGCGCATGCGAGCCGCCAGTCACGGCCCGATGGCCGTTTCTTCACTGCGCATGTGCCGAAATGACATCAGCACAGCTAGTACACTGCATATCTCCGTGCAGGTTTGAGAGATATGCAGGGCACCTACAGGTAAGCCTTATTATAGGCTTACCTGTAGGTTAAAGTGGTTGTCACGAGTTGACAACCACTTTAATGTGATCTATAAACTGTACAACTCAATTAAAAAACAAACTGTATTATTTTGGGGAGGGGGGGGAGTAAAAATAAACTAAAATAATGTGGTTGCATAAGTGTGCACACCCTCTTATAACTGGGGATGTAGCTGTGTTCAGAATTAAGCAATCACATTCAGCCCAGGTTCACACTGAGTGTGGGAATGAAATGGTGCAAGTTCAGCTGAACTCGCACCATTTCATTCTCGCATGTCAGTCCCGATTTCAGCAGAGATTTCACAGGCATCTGTGTGGGTTTCTGTACAGATGCCTATGGAAATCGCACCTGTAGATCGCAACCGATTAGGACAGTGCCATTCCTGGCTATTACCACCGATTTGGTATGCGATTTGACATGTCAAATCGCATGCCAAGTCGTGTCAGTGTGAACCAGGGCTCAAACTCATGTTAAATAGGAGTCAGTATACACCTGCCATCATTTAAAGTGCCTCTGCTTAACCCCAAATAAAGTTCAGCTGTTCTAGTAGGTCTTTTCTGACATTTTCTTAGTCGCATCCTACAGCAAAAGCCATGGTCCGCAGAGAGCTTCCAAAGCATCAGAGGGATCTCATTGTTAAAAGGCATCAGTCAGGAGAAGGGTACAAAAGAATTTCCAAGACATTAAATATACCATGGAACACAGTGAAGACAGTCATCATCAAGTGGAGAAAATATGGCACAACAGTGACATTACCAAGAACTGGACGTCCCTCCAAAATTGATGAAAAGACGAGAAGAAAAATGGTCAGGGAGGCTACCAAGAGACCTACAGCAACATTAAAGGAGCTGCAGAACTATCTGGCAAGTACTGGCTGTGTGGTATGTGTGACAACAATCTCCCATATTCTTCATATGTCTGGGCTATGGGGTAGAGTGGCAAGACGGAAGCCTTTTCTTATGAAGAAAAACAACAAGCCCGGCTAAATTTTTCAAAAAAACATCTGAAGTCTCCCAAAAGCATGTGGGAAAATGTGTTATGATCTGATGAAACCAAGGTTGAACTTTTTGACCATAATTCCAAAAGATACGTTTGGCCCAAAAACAACACTGCACATCATCAAAAGAACCCAATACCCACCGTAAAGCATGGTGGTGGCAGCATCATGCTTTGGGGCTGTTTTTCTTCAGTTGGAACAGGGGCCTTAGTCAAGGTAGAGGGAATAATGAACAGTTCCAAATACCAGTCAGTGTTGGCACAAAACCTTCAGGGTTCTGCTAGAAAGTTGAACATGAAGAAGAATTTCATCTTTCAGTATGACAACGACCCAAAGCATTCATCCAAATCAACAAAGGAATGGCTTCACCAGAAGAAGATTAAAGTTTTGCAATGGCCCAGCCAGACCCCAGACCTGAATCCCATCGAAAATCTGTGGGGTGATCTGAAGAGGGCTGTGCACAGGAGATGCCCTCGCAATCTGACAGATTTGGAGTGTTTTTGCAAAGAAGAGTGGGCAAATATTGGCAAGTCAAGATATGCCATGCTGATAGTCTCATACCCAAAAATACTGAGTACTGTAATAAATTCAAAGGGTGCTTCAACAAAGTATTAGTTTATGGGTGTGCACACTTATGCAAACATATTATTTTAGTTTGTTTATTTTTACTTCCCTCTACCTAAAAGATTTCAGTTTGTTGTCCAATTGAGTTGTACGGTTTATAGGTCACATTAAAGATGGAAAATGTTGTGAAAGGATTTATCTTTGTCTCATTATACATTACAGAAACCTGACATTTTAACAGGGTGTGTAGACTTTTTATATCCACTGTATGTTAGAAGGCATATGTTTATTGAGAATAGCAAGAAGTACATCAAGCCAACGTGTTTAAGAGGAATAGGGAGTCCCTGTTACCTTGAAACGCGTTGGCTTGAAGTACTTATTGCTATACCTTCCAACTTGCATCTTATTGGACACCAGGCACTCCTTTTCTACTTACCTTTCCAAGTCTACATTCAGAGACGATCCTAAGGCCGCACCCAAAGGAAGCAGCCCAAGCCACAAGAGGGCTCAGAGTCACTATCCTAAAATTGGGCATAAGCCACTGGAAGAGATGTCTTCCTACTTGGCTAGGTTATCCCCCTACAATGACCAGTGACTGATGGAGTCAGTCTAGTGCAGTCTCCTGCCCTAACAAGGCTTTATTTGTTAGTCACTCATGTAAAGTTCATCTAAATCTGCTACCGCATCTAACAACACACTCTCCCAATACTGCTGTCCAAAGGGGTCACTGTTGTTTTTGGGTTTAAAACCCGCTTTAAAATGTGACTCTGGTTCAATGCTAGCTACAAACACAATGGCAAGTTAGCCCTGGAAAAAGTACTGCCCCGGGATTTGGACAGTGCAGTCTATCAGTACTGAATGAGACTAAGGTTGGCCCTACACGGTTCACATCTTGGCTGGTTCAACAGGAACTGGTCATGATTCAAACCTTTAATGGGCAGGCTGAATGTACCAAGTTGATTGACTGATCCACTTCAGTACAACCAGCCTGCCGGATTCTCTTGCGATTATCACTGTCTTCTCCAGCTTCCCCCGCCCATCCCCACCCCCTAGCCAGGAGAAGATAATGGTCCAGCAGGAAGGATTACCGCATCAACACTGTCTGTGTTGATGGGGGAATCAAGCAAATTTCCTTCCTGCAACCCGTGGTTGCAATAAAGCAATTCACTCCATGTATGGCTGGCCTAAGATTGGTCACAAAAATGCAGACACAGTATCCCCATATGACAGATGGGTCAGGAATAAATGTCTGCCTGGCCTTGCGCAAGTTGCAATAGTATCAGGACCCACTGTGAGATGCGCTGAATGGTGAAAAGTACACACACACTGTTCTATGAAGCCCCCACTCTTTTAATACAAGAACTAATACATTACACAATAACAAGCCTTTCTGATTGCATGAGGTGCTTGTTTGCACCCTGCTGCAGTTCATAAACCGTGCAATAATAATAAGAAACAATGTTCAACATTGGAAGCATCGATTGATATCATTGAACAGTCTCTGGCCAACCTAAGAAGTGACAGATTCTTCTTTCACAAATCATTTTATCAACCGATATATTTTTTTTCAATTTAGATTTTATTTAAAGAAAATTGTTATACTTTAACACCACAAAAACAACCCGCCGCATAGGGCAGAGGACATGGACAAAAATGACAAAACCATATCACTAATGCACAGTGCCCAAACCAGAGTTGAAAAAAAAAAAAAGATATTAATTAACAAAAAAAAAAAAACAGCATGAGGCCCCCCCAAAATCCATACCAGACCCTTATCTGAGCATACAGGCTAGTAGGTCAGGAAAGTGAGGGGACAAGCGAGCGCTAGGGTTGTGGTGAAGAGGCCCTTATCCCCTTCAACATGGGGACAAGGTGCTTTGGGGTGGGGGGGCAGAGCCTCCATGTTGAGGAAATGTGGCCTAGTATAGTTCGGGGGGAGGCGTTCGCTCATCCTCTCCCTTTCCTGACCTGCTGGGCTGCATGCTCGGATAAGGGTCTGGTATGGATTTTGGGGGGAACTCCACGCCATTTTTTTAAAATTTTGGCATGGGGGTGTCCCCTCCAAATTCATATCGGACCCGAAGGGCTTAAAAAACTCAAAAAGACCCGAAGAGCTTGGTATGGACCTGAGGACACCATGCCATTTTTTTTTCACTATTTTTTTTTTTTTTTTGCCGGCATTTTTGTTTTACATTCAGAATCCCGCTGACAGCTGATGACTCATTGTTTGTTAAGGACGTGGCAGCCAGCTCCCTGGCCCGCTTCTTAGCAACGAGCTACATACAGTGAATGTAAAAAAAAGCAAAACAAAAAGATAAAGCAAAACGCAAATTGCGGTAAAAACGCAATTAAAAAAACGTGGAAAGCACAGCAAAAAGCACTGCAAAAATTCTTCAAAAGCGATATGCATAGATGTGGATCGAGCCTTAAAGCGCCATTAAAAGTACAAACAAAACCTACACATCTTGCAGTTTAAGTAGTTTTAAATGTGGCAGCTGCAGTAGTTTTATTTTCTTACGTTTTTTTTCCTTTATTTTCACCATATGATCTGCCAGTAATATACTTCCTGTCTTAGGGTGTCTCCACTCTGGATGGAAGAGCAACGGAGACGACTTTGGACAGCAGCATTATCTGGTTAGAGGGCAATGTTAGATGACCTAGCAGATTTTAGTCTTGACATACAAATTGAGGCTGAATTCCAGCAAAGACTTATTGGTAAGCTTTTTTTTTTTTTGGGGGGGGGGGGGGTGAGTACCTTGTTTTGTCAAGTACCCACTCCCATTTTCGTGGGCATGTTGGGAGGCCATGTTGATTTGAGTTCAATGCTTGAATGCTCTTCATACTTTGTAAGTGCAATACTTCTTAATCAATAAATCTTTTAGCTACAGTTTAGCGCAATGAGTTCTCTTCCTTGCTTTTAATGCATAACGGGGTCTGCTGGTGGAGTCTATCCAATCACTACTCTCTACGGCAGGGACAAAGCAGCTAGAGGTGGCTTACAGGGTTGCCGAGTTCAGACAGTGAGAGTGTCAGTTCTCATACAAGGAATACACTAAAGCCCTCCTTTTGTGAGATCATAAGGTTCTGGTAAGCAGCCTCTTTGTCTTAAAGGAACACGTCGGAGACGCTGAAGCCCCTGTTTTGTTTTTGAACACAGAGCCCTTTTTGTTTTAGCACCTGGATGAACTTTCTCTGATCGATGAACATTTTTTTTTTTATTCTGAAAATATGAACTTTTTTTAATTTTAATGCATATATTTATATTTATATATATGGAATTTTTTGCACTTGGAACTTTCACTGTTGTTTTTGTACACTTGATTTTCATGATTTTGTACACATGAATTATTAATTGACTAGCACTTTATCACTTTAGTATTGCTATTTTGCACATTATCTGAGATTATTCTGGACACCTCATGTGGTCTGAATAAGTATTACTCAATATGTGACATTTAAAGAGACAGCGCATTCCTTTTTAAGTTAAAGAGGAGCTACAGGCTCCTTCAGAACAAAAAATAAAAGTCAGCAGCTACAAAGGCTGTAGCTGCTGACTTTTAATATTAGGACACTTACCTGTCCTGGAATCCAACGGTGTCTTCACTTCAGCCGAGTTTTCAATTGGCTCTTGGGTGCTGCTGCCGTCATTTTTGTAAGGGAAACCGGCAGTGAAGCCTTACAGCTGGCGCCCTGCCGTGTATGTGCAAAGCGCGCTACGCTTTGTCAATGGCCCGGCTGTGGGGGAAGGAGGAGGGGGGCCAAACTGTACCCGCTCCCCCCCAAAAGCTGCCAAATGTACCAGCGGAGGGGGAGTTGGAAGCAAAAAAGCAGAGCTTCCCCTTTTGGGTGGAGCTCGCTTTAAGTTTATTTAGTTTGTGTATCAGGAATTTGTTTAGTGCAGCAGTCTCGCTCCATTAGTGGCTGAGCGCGAGCTCCAAAATCGTATACATTATTATTATCATTATACAGGATTTATATAGCGCTGACAGTTTACACAGCACTTTACAACATGAGAGCAGAAAGTACAATTACATTACAATTTAATACTGTAGGAATCATTGAGCCCTGTTCCTTAGAGCTTACAATCTAAGAGAAAAAAGATAATGTTTACTACTAATCTGTCTTTTAGCTTTGCTTTCTGCTCAGCAGTGCAGGACTGACTCCCTCTACTCTTACAACAGCTATGCATCTTTATTCCCTTTATTGAAAGCAAATTTAAAACAAAATAATATACATTTCTTTTTGTAAAGTGGCCTCCATGGGTATGGTAATAACAAAAGCTTTGTTATTCCCCTCATAGTGTTGAGTTTAACCATGAAACCTGAGGGGCTGTGATGCATAGCTTTTTCTAACTACATTAAATAAAATCAATTTATGTGGAAGTGTGTGGGGTGTAATTTATGGCAGTGCACTCCACCCTAAGGTAATGGTCTTTGTTTTCGCAAACCTTTACTTCACACATAAGGCCCTCAATATGTTTCATGCTGCCAACCACTGTACTGCACGGCACAGAAAAACACACAGTTCCTTAGTATTATTTCTACAAGGACAATGGTCTCTCTCTTTAAAATGAAAAATAACCTTTAGATGAGAGTAATTTTTATGCCTCCACATTGTGGACAAAGGCCTCACCACTGGGAATCAAATTGTCATATGGACTATGCAGACCCACCTACCCTTCTACAGTTCTATATTGACCTACAGATGCTCGTCAACAAGGGGTTGGTGAGACCAGTCAGAGACTTTAAGTATTGCATTTGTATTACCTTTGTAAAACATGCAGATGAGTCTCTTCAAGAGGAAAAAACTTTTCTAGGCAACTGACATTTTTACATGGCGGAGCTGAAATGGTTGTCCAAGCAACAATTGAAATATACGGTACTTCTGGGTTTACAGCACATCCAATGCAACCAAACTGCGTTTAAATCTACTGGGTGCATGAATGCTAAAGCTTTTGACACAAGAAGGCTTAACCAACAAATTTTCACTGACAGCATGCTTTATCTCATAGACAACCAGCTTCTCTGTAACATAATGAAATATGCTGTTGAACTAAGGAAAGCCAAATGACTCAATTGATTCTTCCAGTGGGGTTTTAATATCTGGCCCTGAAGTTCAATTAACCGAATAAATTGCCTGACCTCTCACCCTGTGTGCAGCAAATCACCAGAGACCCCTTTATCGTAGACCACCAAAAAGGTGTTCTACAAGGACAGGCAGCTCTAAACGATGAACAACAAAGATGCCGACCTTCCTCTTCAATTTCCATTAAATAGAGTATTAATCATTTTTACTGTTGGGATTGTTAAGAATGATTTATAGAAATAGAGGGAAATGACAAAGCAGACAACCTTAGCCTTTCTGCATACATAAGCTTCAAAAGACAAAATTCCACTGAAAGGCAGTAATGAACTGGAAATTGTATGATCATAGTGGTTATGTAATATACTGTACATAGATTCAGACAAATATCTTTCTTTTTGTATGTCTATTTAAAGCTTAACTCCAGGAAAAACGCTAAATACTGTTAAAAAGAATATGTGTTAACGGTTTTACCTGCGAAAAGATTTGCACTATTGCCTCTCCAAAGCAGTTAACGCAAACATAGTACATACGGGCCGAATTTCAGGAGAGACATTCGGCCCGCGTGTTTGTCAGTCGGTCCGAAAGAAGTCGGCCGTTTGATTTCATTCTCCTGCATCTGCCTCAAATCTGAAATTGATACTAAGGATGTAGCCACCGATTTCTGGTATACCTAAATAGGTGCGGATGGCCTGCAACTTGACCTAGATTAAGAGTATACTGTACATCAAAAATGGTGACTTTGCCCCATTTTATTATAGATATTATGGCTGTTTCTTACATGGTTTTAATGGTTTCCTACATGCATATTTGACTAGCGCCTGTAGTACATGTTTGTGAAGGCACAAATATGTCTGTATTACAGGATTGGCCTGTGGTTTCTGTATGCACAATGCACCTTCCATTGCACTCCGTCTCCTCCAAATATACAAAAATGTTTTGCTGCTTTGATCGGACTTCCTGTTGGAGGGTAGCTACACTGGTTCTCCGTGGTCCTACTGTATGTAGGAATGTAGCCACCCTCTCTTGCTCTGCCCTGAGATGGACCAGGTACTATGGGATTTAAAATATGCATAGAGCAGTGCACATGACTGCAAATAACATGCAGTGTTCCTTCTAAATAAACAAAATTGAAGGAGACGTTAAGCAGCTCATGATAGACATTACAAGGAGGCAGAAAAACGTAGTAAGAAACAATCTCGTGAAAAATAGATTACAGGGCCAATAAGTAGCAGATGTGTATGGATTATTTTTGGAGAATAAGGATATTGTTTAGTGTCACCTTCAAGCTCATTTGGCTGTACTTCTGTGGATCACAGAAGTGCAGTTCATTCTGCACTCCTGTGACCCGTTTCAGCAGAGAGTGGGCTGAAGCTCGCTGTCGGCTGATGTCACAGAGCCAGTCCAGGCTCGGGAAAGATTGCGACCATATGGTTGGGATCTGCCCACATTGCCTGGACCGAAACCCGGCTTAGCCTCTCAGCGAGCCGCTGAGAGACTGAGCCAGCTGCTCCCACCCCCTCCACAGCCTAGCGCTCCAGTGCAGAGAGCCAGTGATTGACAGTCACCAGCTCTCTGCTCAGGGATCTCTGAAAACTGACCATTCACCAGTATTTGATTGCTCAGTTCTCAATCTTAGAGCCGGCCCCCTAGGTAAGTATGATTAAATAAAAAATAAAAACATTCCCATACTTCTCTTTTAAGCCTTATCCATACATAGAAAGATCTCATCAACTGTAAACAATTACAATTAGTCTGGTTGCTATAAGCAACTCAGATGTTCTTTATTGTAATCTTTTGTCACATTGCATGAAACTCTGCACAGACAGGTTAATTGTACAATAGCAAAGACAAGTTGGTGCTTATGACAACCAAATATCACTTTTAAAGAGAAGACTAAAGCATGAAATGTGGTATCTTGCTGGCTGCTATGGCCATCTGACTGGTCCTCAGGCTTCAGTATTTATAAATGAGTATCAGAATACAACCTACTTAGCTGAGGTATACAAGAAGAAATATCATTTTAGCTTGTCACACATAACACAATGCCTAAGGCTGGCAGGATTCCTCCTTGTAAAGGCTCATCAGTAATGTTATTTTAATTTGCAATTGTCTACTTTCTGTCTGCTTCCATAAAGACATCACAGGCTGCACTGCCTGGATAGAAGAGACAGGATTTCAGAATTAAGCCGCGGTACAGTAAGGTCCTCCCACACACACTGAAAATCTCATACGGAATTTACAAGCACGCCTGTAAAATATTTAACATTTGCATAGCTTTGAACATTGAGCAGGGATGGGTATGCTTCTAAATTGCTTGTCAAAGCTCAATGGAGCATCCATTTTGAATTAGCTACCTTAAAAATATATTTGCAAATCAATGTAAAAAGAAAAGTGTTTGAGGCTTTAAATGAATCCTGCATGGCTAGTTACACAGACCTGCAAACGGTTATAGAAGATGAAGAACCAGGCCACCAAAGCCTTTTGGTGTGTCAAACAAACCTAACATCTACGGATGGCAAATTTAAGGAGAACAAAAAAACAGTCCAATCCATGACCCAGCCGGTACTTTTAGGCTCGCACATTTCTGTGCACAAAAAGCAGTGTTTTTTCAAGAATTGCAGGCCTTTTGTGGCCCCTTCCCATTAAGGTGACTGGGTCTTCTCATGAGATAGCCAAGGATCCCACACACTGGAATCTGTGCAAGAGCAAATTCTTAGGAGATTTGAGATACTCAGCTTTCCCATTAGACCAGTGGTTCTCAACTCCGGTCCTCGGGACCCACTAACAGGCCAGGTTTGCAGGATAACTGAAATGCATCGCAGGTGATATCATTTGCTGCTCAGTGATTGCAGCATTCTAGTCTGCATCTCCCCAAGGAAATACTTAAAATCTGGCCTGTTGGTGGGTCCTGAGGACCAGAGTTGAGAACCACTGCATTAGACCAATTTGGTGACAGTCATGCCTACAAGAAGAAGCCAGAAGTAGAAGGTAACTCTTACTTTCTTCTTATTTTTTTTTTTTTTTCAAATCAGTATTTTTTATTGGAGAGTTGGGGTGGCTACAAAAGAAACAAACCTTGCATCTTTTCACTTTATTGAGCCTCGCCGCATTAAAAAACGCACCTGTACAAATTTTTGGACAATGCAGAATTGAGCTGTGCATTGTAATATGCTGTAGCGCAAATGCATTTATCTTTACTCTGTTTCAGTGGTCTTCAAACTGCGGCCTGTGGGTCGGATATGGCCCTATTGTCGCCACCCTTCTATCCCATCTTTGGGCACTATTCCTCCCATGGACACCAACAATGGGGCACTATTCCACTCAATTACAACAACAATGGTACATTATTCCTCTCGCTGAGTGAAGAACTGACATCGGCACACCAAGGATTCCTCAAGAAGGATCCAAAGCTTTATTATCGTGGTCAGATAGTACACAGAAGCCAACTTTTCTGAGCCACGCAGAGCCCCTTCGTCAGGCCCCTTCTATTCCCCTAACTGAAACCAACGATGGGGTAGTATTCCTCCCACTGACACCAACAACATGGCACTATTCTTCCCACTGATACCAACAATTACATTGTTTACTCCCAGTGACATTATGACATTTTCTACTCTTAAAGGCCACAGTTTGCCCCCCCCCCCCCTAACATCTGAAGGAAAGTAAGCTAGCCCCTTGTTTAGACAGTCTGGAGATTCCTGCTCTATTTGTTCATTTGAAAACCACTTAGAATGACAATGTACCAGTACACACATACTGTATATGGCAAGTCATAGCACACTGTTTTTTAACACACATCACCTTGCATGCATAGGTGTTGAGACCGCTATAAAGAAACACTCCAGATTGTGCCAAAAGGACAATAAAGATTTGCTAACATTGCTATAATTGTGTATAATTTTTGACGCCTGCTGAAATCTGCCCAATCTCTGAATATATGAATAATTTGCCCTAGCAAATCTGACATTTAAAATATTGAATTGATGATTCCTGTATTTTATAGCAGTGTCCTGGGAAAGAAAAGATGGGAGGTATGTGATCTATTGCATCCCCAGGATCTTATTATTTCTAGTCTTTCCCTATGGGTTCTCATTATACAAATCAGGCTCTCCTATGGGCTAAAAGGAGTAGGCATAATTAATCCACAGAGGCAGAAGTGCACCCTAAAAGCTTTAACAAAGAAATGAAGGCAAACACCGAGAATAATCCCTGATGGAACAAATGTAGATAAAAACAGGACTGTACACAAGTCAGAAACTTTCCCACATACTATTTCCTAGGCAATAGCGTTTTTCCACCCAACAAGTAAAAAGTTGCCACCCAAGTGCAATGGCAAAGCCCGCAGAAGTAGGCTACCTAATGTTTGCCATGCAAGGACCGCCAAGTCACCTGTCTCCCAAGTCAGGGGCTGCAACATTATACCTGACTGAAAACTGGCTCCCTAGGGCTACATTTACATGTGTGTCAAGATTGCCAAGCCTCTGAAAAACGTTTGCATTCAGATAGCTGTTCAAAGTGTTTGACAGGTAGTGAGGAGGCACCTCCTTACCACCTGTTTCAATCCCATCAATCGCATTAACCCTGCTGTTGTGACGCAACCTCATTCAAACGACAGAGCAGGTTCTAACGCACCATCATTGGACCTAGGACACGAAAGAGACTTACTGCAGAGGACAGCCTTTAATTGAAGGTGATTATTGCAGCAAACACAATTTTTTTTTTCATTTTAATTGGCTTTTCATTTTTATCTTTCTTTTTTTTTTTTGGTAAGCTGAAGTTTTGCTTTTACCCTACTGCAGTGAAAATGCTCCATGATAAGTATGACAGGCTATACAGGCTTGTCCAGTAGAACAGATTTGAGCTGCTATCTCATATCAACTAATTTAAAAATTCAGTTTTACCAATTTTACAGTCATTCTCTGAAATCTGATCAGTTATCGTGGGTTGCAGTACTTTGCCTACAATCACTGAATTTTTGCATTGCCTTATTGAACAGGCACAATTCTTTAACATTTACCATGGAGTAAGATGTAAGCAAATAGTTTATTCTCGTTACTTTGTAGATAAAGCACCAGCTTACTCATTAAGAGATTTTCTTTCCACGTTTCTGTGCCGCTGTGTGTGGGAGTTTATGTTCGCTTGAGTCAAGCCTATGTAAGTTTAGATTCCTATCTAACACAGCGGGGAAAAAACGCTTGCAATTTAGAAGCATTTTAAAAGTGTGTTCTTCTAAACAAACTCCGCACTCACCCAATGCTCGCCAAGGCATTCATAAACTCTATTCACAAAGCAGAAGTGTGGGCAGCAAATCAATGCTCACTGAATAGAACATCCTGGCTTTAACCTAAAGGGAAACAAGGCCAAAGCAAAAAGCTCTCTTTAATCTAGTCTAAACTACGGCTTGTACATGAATTAAAGTGATGATGCAGAGGAGGTCTATAGATGTTCTCCTCTGGATTGTGACTGTGTTGAGTATTAATTCATTTGAATATTTCAATAGTGATTTTCTTCCTGTATTCCCAATTTTAGACAGGTGCCAATTAAAGTGATTCTAAATGTCATTTTTTTAAAAAATAACAAACATAGTTACATAGTAGGTAAGGTTGAATGAAGACAATAGTCCATCCAGTTCAACCTGTGTACTGTAGGTGTGTCAGTGTCGATAATCATTTCCTATATCCCTGTATGTTGTGTTAAGATGAATGTCTAAGAGTCTTTTAAAAATATCCATACTCCCCGCCAACACCACCAATTGTGGAAGACCGTTCCACATCCTTATTGCCCTGATAGTGAAACCCCCCCTGCGCAGCTTAAGGTTAAATTGCTTCTTCTCCAATCTCTCTGTGTGGCCCGTGTCCTCTAACACCCCCTGGGGCTGAATAGTTTTTTTCCTACATTGGGATCACCTTTGAAGTATTTGTATATCGCTATCATGTCCCCTCTCAAGCATCTCTTCTCCAGCGAGAATAAACTTAGAGCTTGTAGTTGTTCCTCATAACTGAGGTCCTCCAATTCGCTTATTAATTTCGTTACCCTTCTCTGGACTGTCTTCGGCTTGTTCAATTAAGCTTTGACATATCTGGAAGCGGATTGGTCCCTATGCAGAGCTGCACAAGATTTTGCACTTTCCAGTTTTAGTAAATCAACCCCATAATATACCGTATAAAGTGCCACATTATACAACCTTGTTGTGTATATATGAGTGATGACTAATAATTATTATTGTAACTATCAATCCAACCAAACTTTCCCACAGCAATTAGGTTCTCCAGAGAGAGACATTTATTGGATCCCAAAACAGATGATAAAGTCCACACAGTATTTGCAAATAATACAATGATCAGACGCCTTCAAAGTCCCATTCAAAATACTTAAGCCCCTTTCACACTGGGTCGCGTCAGTGGTAAAGCGGCTTTTTGGGCTGCTAGCAGGGCGCTTTTAACTCCTAAGAAGGGGTTAAAAATTCCTGAGTTGTGACGCTTCAAAAGCGCTTTTCAGACGCTTTGGAAAGCGCAGCTCATTCATTCCAATAGGCAGGGTATATACAGGGTTGTATACAGCGCTCCCAACCCACCCCAAAGATGCGGCTTGCATGACTTTTTTTCCCTTCCCGCCAGCGCACCGCCCCAGTGTGAGAGCACTCGGGCTTCCACACTCGGGCGGTATGGGAGGAAGTTTTCAGGTGCTTTATAGGCGCTATTTCTAGCGCTAAAACGCTTGAAAACTGCCTCAGTGTGAAAGGGGTCTTAGTCTTTTTCTGTCATAGTAAGAATAGAGACTCTCCACCCATCCAACATATTTATCCAATCTCTATTATGCACCTAGGTAGCTTCCATGCATGCAATAATTTGTGTTATAATCTAGCCGTTCTTCCATAATAATTTCTTAGATCAAGATCCCTCTCTTAACAGCTGAAACCTCCCCCCTTGAAAAAACAGCTGTTGGTCCTGGAGGGTTTTCGGATTGGCTGACCAAGCACTTTTGATCTTGTTGTTGATCGATTAAGGCCAGCTTTAGTTTTTACATCCCTTATTACTCAGGACAGTAAACAATTGCCCAATTGGTCAATTAACATTTTTAAAATTAACATAGGAATAGCCTGCCATTTCTATCATTCTTCATGATTTTCCTTTTAATGTGTAAATGGACAAATGGACCACTACGTGTCATGTACATCAGGAATAAATATATATATATATATATATACACACACACTGTGACGTTATGCGAGGCGCCACAGAGGACGGGCGATACTTGTCGCCTCGCATGCGATCATTTTGAGATGACTAGTGAGAGTCCGACCCGGGTTTTGCCAGCCACCGTGGTAGAGCTGGTTCCAGCCCGGTCTTTCTGGTCCACTCAAACCCCTCTCCACTGGTTCCGGCCCAGTCTTTCTGGTCCACTCAAACCCCTCTCCACCTGCATTTAATGACCAGGAAGAGATCTCACTAGAGCTTTATCCTGGATCTCAGAGGGAGAAAGCCGAGAGAGCTCTGTGTGCTATTTTGGACTCTAAGAACAAGGTTTGCAATGTACTTATGTTTTGTGGGTGTCGGGGACAGCCCCACACTGTATAGAAAGGAATCTGTTTGTTTAGTTTAGCGCCAGGTGGCGAGGTTTTGTTTTCTATTTTTTTTGTGTTTTGAACTTGCAAACATGAAATAATAAGCTGCCAGATTTTTAAGAAACTGACATCCCTGCTAAATCTTTTCCCCTGAAAAGTGATCCCCACAAGCTAATCTCCCACAACAGACACACATAAATATAAAATGACACTTACAATACACTACAATACTTTGCTAATTTTAGTGCGGAAAGAGTTACAATCTGTCTGTATCCCTTCTTTCTAATCTCAACAAGACAACAGAAAGTTTGCAGAAATCTCCCCAAAGCGAGGAGAAATCCCTTCTTTGACAGTTGTCACCAAAACATGTATTCCCCTCAACAATTTTTTCCCTCACTTCCTGTTGTGGCAGCTGTTAACTAAAAAAATGTATATTCCTCTTCAGTTTCTGTTCTGATGAAATTGGGATAGAAAGTGATAGTGACAACCATCCCTTCTCCATCCAAAAGTAGGAAAAAAAGTCTGAGTTAGACTATTACTTTAAAGCCCATCTTCTGGCAAATAAAATGGCAAGCACTTTTATACTTGTGTAAGTCCTGATGTCAGGGGCAGCTGGTGGTCGGGGGGGTTCACCTGCACCGCCATCCCCCCCCTCCCCGCGTGTGCACAATTGGTCATCCAGCCCTGCACTTGTCCCATCTAGTTTGCAGGCGGGCATCGGCTTCCATCACATCTCTTCCTTTTCTCTGCATCCCGGCCACATCCGCCGTGCGTCTCCTCCCTCCTCCTCCTAGGTGTCCAATACGATAGACTGTCCTTTCAGCCAATCGGGTGATGGGTCACAGGACCCGCTTCCTGATTGTCCAGGAGGAGGATCAGTGCGACAATAGCGAATATTCATTCGCTATTGTCACACAACTAGGTGGGCTTGGGGCGCAGTGCTTTTGAAGCCTATTAGAGCCTCTGGCTATAATCACGTGCTTCAAAAAGAAAAACCCCATTGGAATCCATGCGTTTGGCGATTAGGGGGACGGATGCATGGATAGGGGGGGCAGCGCCTGTGCGTCCCTAATGGACGGGCCACCACTGGTCATCACTCTTTCTGTCTTCTGAACCCAGAGAAGATCCTGCTGCAGGTCACGGCAGGACGTGTCAGTGATGTGGACACCCAAAGAAGGACCCCTTTAAAAAAAAAAAAAAAAAAAAAAAACAACACAAGGGACATTGCTAACCTTAATGAGATGTATCCCTTGTGCTGCTGTGTCCTCCTTCACTAAAATATTCCTCCTCCTATGCCTCCCTTCCACCCACCACCACCACCATAATCTTTCGGTGCAGCGGTGGTTAATAGAGCGAAGGATGTGTGACAAGCACTCATCAAGAGTGCCTGACTATGTCCACCCTTTCTGCCCATCTTCCATGAATAAACTGTGACCTATGTGATCATCTGTCCATCCTTCATTCATAGATCCTGTTTCATTTATGGAAACTGTAGTAACAGCTGGGAGCAGTACAGCAAAAAGGGCGAGCATTGTTGGGTACTCTTGATGACAATCCGTCCCAGCCCCGTTGTTCTAATGATCCCCAAGAAGATTATAGGGGTGGGGTTGGCAATGGAGAAGGAAGACACAAGGCGGACACAGCCCCACAAGGGACACATCTCCCTTAAGGTAAGTAATGTCCCTTGTGCTGATTTTACCTTTTGTTTCAGGTAAACGTAAGCTTTAAAGAACAGCTGTTCCATCCCTCCATCCACATGAGTTTGCTCATTCATTAGGCATTATACTTACCTTCATCCCTGACCCAGTGATCTTTACTGTGCAACCTGGTGCCCAGCCATGCAGCCTTTTCTCCTAAAATGGCCACTTTTACTACAAAAGTCCTGTTACCCAATATTCTTTGTCCTACTTTTACTACAAATGCATGCCGCAGCCCAGTTCATTTCTATGGGAAAGCCATACTCTGAGCAGCCCCTTGAGGCCATCATGTGTATGGCTTTCCAAAGGAATGAATAAGGTTGGGGCACACGTACGTAATACGGAGTGGCCATTTTCAGATAAAAGGCTCTGCAAGGGGTGGGACAGTTGAGGTTACTGAATTGGTGATGAAGGTAAGTATAACGCATAGCGAACGACACTCAGAAGGGTGAAGGGAACTAATTGAAGAAAAAAAAATAGGTTGTTTATAACAGAAAATTAAGAACCGCAAAAGATGAAAGGAAATAAAAGATGCCCACCTAAGGCGCCTTCCCTTATCCTTCTTCATCGTTAATCTGAACACCAGCAATACCATAATTTTATTACGCATCTATGTGCTGCTGTTTATTGTGTTAGCATAGTGTTCACCCACTGCATATCATGTTGAACAATGAAGATTGGGAATACATGCACAGTATGTTGTCTGTCAATGTCTGTATGAAGCTGGGGGCACGGTCCTCTCACCCACACTTCACCTCTCTCTCCCCTATAGGAAGCGCGCCATGTTTTCTCTTGTAATTAATTGGTAGAGTGTGATGTGTAGAGCCAATGTCAGTGAAGGTCAGAAGGCTTCAGTACGTTCTGTCTATTACACCAAAGCAGCTGGAGAGATCGGAGACTAATGAGTTATCATAATCAAAGTGACTTTGAATTCTACAAGAGGGAATGTTTTGGTGAACATTGCTGGGCTCTAGGCTCGTTGAGATGGTGGAAGTCATGTCCTGGTGCATATTTCAGCTTGTCTTGACAGAAGCACTTTGAAAACCTTTGTACGAATTCCCTTGGATGGAAGAGCAAACTTACAGGAACTGCTGTCTAATGCAAGGTTAACAAACTACCAACATGTTGGCTGCAGCTCCCAATCAATATTTTGCACGAAGCTACCGGCTGCAGCTGCTAAAGGTCAACGTAGACATGTTTAAATCTTGGCATTTGAAATGCTTGGAATTATGGCGGTAATAGAATAGAATCATTGTAATAAGTACAGACAGAACTGTTCCATCATCTACGGGTCCTAGGTAAAGACTGGCATCCTGCATAACGGGAGAACTGGCAAGGCTCAAGGAAAATTGGACCTGGCCATCATATTTCTCAGCTAAGGATTAGCCTATAGTTTTGTTCAGAAAAAAATACTTTCAATAATAATTTTTCAAATTCCAAGGATTTGATTGAATGTCATACAGAGTTAGCTGCAACTTTCCTCGGGATACGGAGACAAGCAATTCAGTAAGGTTCAAGTGAGTGCTAAGTGGAGGGGACTGCACACTACAATCATATATATGGTCAGTTCAAATACCATAATAACCCTTACAGTCCCTCCAGCAACTTTCTACATGTGCAATGTGAAAAGCAGCCCAATAGATGTGAAAGTGGTTCTAAAACCTAACCATTTTTTTACCTTATAGCATTCCCTGCATGAAGGTAAAAAATGTCCCAGTGTTTGTCCTCCCCTCCAGATACTCAATCCATTACTGTGTCTGTCTGTAACAGCTCTCTCCTCTCTCCCTGCATTCACAGGACAGAGAGGCAGCAATGGGAGGCGGTCCAAGCTTTGCTGTGTGTTTATGGACGCACACAGTCCAGCTTGGAAGTGAGCCTGCAGGTGGGCCACAATAAGAAGCGGCTTTCTATGGTGGTGCACAGAGAAGAGGAGGAGCTAAGAGCGCCTGTGAGGCACCCCAGAAGAGAAGGTTTGGGGCTGTAATACCATTGCACAGAGCAGGTAAGTATATCATACAGTGCATCTAGAAAGTATGCACAGCGCTTCACTTTTACCACATTTTGTTATGTTACAGCCTTATTCCAAAATGGATTAAATTCATTATTTCCCTCAAAATTCTACAAACAAAACCCCATAATGACAACGTGAAAGAAGTTTGTTTGAAATCTTTGCAAATTTATTAAAAATAAAAAACAAAAAAAATCCCATGTACATAAGTTTTTACAGCCTTTGCCACGACATTCAAAATTGAGCTCAGGTGCATCCTATTTCCACTGATCATCCTTGAGATGTTTCCACAGCTTGATTGGAGTCCACCTGTGGTAAATTCAGTTGATTGGACAGGATTTGGAAAGGCACTCACCTGTCTATATAAGGTCTCACAGTTAACAGTACATGTCAGAGTACAAACCAAGCCATGAAGTCCAAGGAATTGTCTGTAGATCTCCGAAACATGACTGTATTGAGGCACAGATCTGGGGAAGGTAGCAGAAACAATTCTGCAGCATTGAAGGTCCCAATGAGCACAGTGGTCTCCATCATCTGTAAATGGAAGAAGTTTGGAACCACCAGGACTCTTCCTAGAGAGGGTCGTCCGGCCAAACTGAGCTATCGGGGGTGAAGGCCCTTAATCAGGGAGGTGACCAATAACCCGATGGTCACTCTGACTGAGCTCCAGTGTTTCTCTGTGGACAGAGGAGAACCTTCCAAAAGAACAACCATCTCTGCAGCACTCCACCAATCAGGCCTGTATGACAGAGTGAAGGACTCTTAGATCATGAGAAACAAAATTTTCTGGTCTGATGAAACAAAGATTGAACTCTTTGGCCTGAATGGCAAGCATCATGTCTGGAGGAAATCAGGCACCGCTCATCACCTGGCCAATACCATAACTACAGTGAAGTATGGTGGTGGCAGCATCATGCTGTGGGGATGTTTTTCAGTGCCAGGAACTGGGAGACTAGTCAGGATAGAGGGAAAGATGAATGCAGCAATGCACAGAGACATCCTTGATAAAAACCTGCTCCAGAGCACTCTGGACCTCAGACTGGGGCGAAGGGTCATCTTTCAAAAGGACAATGACCCTAAGCACACAGCCAAGATAACAAAGGAATGGCTACGGGACAACTCTGTGAATGTTCCTGAGTGGCCCAGCTAGAGCCCAGACTTGAACCCGATTGAACATCTATGGAGAGATCTGAAAATGGCTGTGCACCGATGGAGCTTGAGAGGTCCTGCAATGAAGAATGGGAGAAACTGTCTAAAAATAGGTGTGCCAAGCTTGTAGCATCACACTCAAAAAGACTTGAGGCTGTAATTGGTGCCAAAGGAGCTTCAACAAAGTATTGAGCAAAGGCTGTGAATACTTATGTACATGGGATTTTTTTTTTGTTGTTTATTTTTAATACATTTGCAAAGATTTCAAACAAACTTCTGTCACATTGTCATTATGGGGTATTGTTTGTAGAATTTTGAGGAAAATAATGAATTTAAAGTGGATGTAAACCCGAAAAAAAAAATGTAATTAATAATTCTGCCTGGTAGAGTATAGCATATTATGTCATCTGTGCCTAGTCTTGCCACAAAGAGTTAATCCAACTGTGAGTAATGAGCTTATGTTTTTTCAGGAAGAGAAAGTCCGACTAAGTGTGAGTGACAAGCAATTTGCTTATCTCCTTCACACAGCAAAGAAAGTTTTACACTCCCCCCTCCCTCCCTCCTCAATGTCTCAGTATAGAGGTGGGTGGGGAAGCTTGTGACATCACAACTCCACCCACCAAACTCCAGCAAACACAGACACCCTCTGATTTCAGAGTTTTACAGAGCTGCTAGTGCTTACAGGAAGGACATTTGCAAAGTAGGGATAGATGCAGGAGGCTTGCATGTATATATACATTAATACTGTGTCATTAGTTTATACTGGGTGGGTGGTGGGTTTACATCCACTTTAATCCATTTTGGAATAAGGCTGTGACATAACAAAATGTGGAAAAAGTGAAGCGCTATGAATACTTTCCGGATGCACTGTATTTATTATTTTAACAAAAAAACCCAGGAGGTGAAATGGGTGGAGCTTTAGACCGCAGGAGCTGGTGGAAACTTGAATGCCAGAACACCACAAGATTTGGGGATGAAAAACTAAACTGAGCAGGCATTTGGAGGGTAAACAGTATATTCTGTAGCAGGTTTGAATCCCAACCACGACACTACCTGCCTGGAGTTTGCATGTTCTCCCTGTGCCTGCGTGGGTTTCCTCCGGGTACACTGGTTTCCTCCCACAATCCAAAGACATGCTGGTAGGTCAATTGGTTCCTGTCTAAATTGGCCCTAGTATATGTATGAATGTGAGTTAGGGATCTTAGATTGTAATCTCCTTGAGGGTAGGGACTGATGTGAATGTATATGTAAAGCTCTGCGTAAATTGACAGCGCTGTATAAGTACCTGAAATAAATCATCAAAAAAAACAACAAAAAAACCCAGTATATTCTGGAACAGGGATCCCGATGCAGAGCTTACTCCGATGCATACTTTAGCATTGGCCCCTGGTCCACAAATTTTGTGTCGCCAGCTTTTCTATTATTATACAGCTAAGCGCAGTGATTCTTTGGCTTTATGCAATCTCACTGCAGAGCAAACAATGCTGTCATACGGTTACAGGAAGTGGGAAATCAACAGCTCTACTGGCAGGATCAACTGATTATTTTACTTTTTTGGGGACTCAGAAAAACAAAAATGTTATGCTAATATTATTCACAAACTGCATCATACAGGTAATTGTTAAATGTGCCCACAGTTTTAATTTTAAAGCAGTCCTCCAAAAATAGTAAAAATGAATAGTCTATTAAAGGTAAAATAGCTTCCTTTCTACTAATATAGTTATTAAAGCGGAATTCACAAGCCATTCACAAGGCGCATCGCAACTCGCGCATGCGCAGTGCGCGCACGGCCACACTTGTGATGCCAGCACCACGGAGGGCCGCATCGCTGGAGCGAGGGACAGGTGAATGTCTGATTGTTAAAAGTCAGTGGCTACACTTTTTGTAGCTGCTGACTTTTAACTGGGTGGAACTCCGCTTTAAGCATCATCTGCTGTGACTGTGTATACTATAGGGTTAACTAGCCTATGAAATGATTGCCCATGATGAGGTTCCATCGCCCCGTTGCCCTATATGGTTATTATGATTTGGTTTTTATGGTTATATTTTCTTTCCTTTTTTTTGTCTTAACCCAAGTGTAATACATACCAGTCCGAGATTACAAAGTTTGTTTAAAGATGATAGCTGATTCGGTTGATGAATATTGCCTCAATTATCTTTGTACTCTTTGTGATTTTTTGCATTACTCTGTATAGACAATGTAAGCTTTCTTTTATCTGATCAATAAACTGATTAATGTTAAAAAAAAAAAAAAAAAAAGAAAAAAAAAAAGGTAAATCAGCATAAACAGCTTTAGCTGCCAGATTCAGTTTTAATGCAGTAAGTTTCTCCTCTGTACTTTTTTTGTCTGCCACAGGATGCCCTGAGTCTAATGGCCAGCATCGTTCAACCCACTTCCTCTGAGCCCATGCCACCCTGGACCTGCCCCCAGCAGCTCCTCTCCCTTTCACTTTGCTCTCTTCTACTATAAGCATGCTCCTTGTCAGCACATGAACTCTTTGTACTGCTTCTCCCTCTCACACTCCAGCTCTGCTGCACAAGAGGCTGATACCAGGTCATTCAGCTACTTACACCGCTTGTATTTTAAAAATATATTTGATTAAATAAAAATGATTACAGAGTTACATGAATTAGTGTCATTTTATCTGTATAGAGTAAGATGCTTCTTTTTAGCAGACAGCATGGGTGGAAATAATTGTGGAAATTTCTTTACAAGAAAAATAATACATAAACAATGACTAACCTCCAAATGCCAGTGAAGCTGTACATTGAGCTGACACAGCGAGGCAAAGCTGGGGGATTCAAACCATCCAGTTGTAGAAGAAGTGCCGGAAGTCCATACAGAACCAAATATTTCACATAGAAGAATAGTACCTGCGCCAATGCCAGACCACCTGAAAGACACAAACATACACAATACAATCACTAACACTAGTGAGAGGGAGGACAGGGAAGATCACACCCTATGCTATGTAAACCAGTGATTAAGGTTTTAGTTCAAGGGGTGTCAAACTCAATTTCATTGCAGGCCTCATCAGCCTTGTGATTGACCTCAAAGGGCCAGTTGTATTTGTAAGACTAGAAGCCCAGAGCACCCCCTTCCCTGTTACATCAGATGTCAAGAGCCCCACCACCATCAGAAGTGAAGAGCCCCCCACCCTCCCTTACATCACAGTGCACCCCCTCTTATCTTGTGTTGTTGTGGGGAAGAAGTTAGGGTGGAGCTGGGAAGCAGAAAGTGCAGGGTCTGGATGAGGAGGACTGGAGTCAGCTGCCAGAGTTTGCTGAATGCTGCGACCAGGGAAGATTGAGCCAAGAGGGTGCTGCGGCTACACAGAGAGGTGCAGGACCTGTATGAGGAGTTCTGTCCTCCTCTCTGCTGCTGAGATGGGGAGGAGGAGGCAAAGAAAAGCCTCTCCGCATCGGCATGTAGAATCGCAGGACCTGGAGTTCTGTCCTCCTTTCTGCTGCTGAGATGGGGAGGAGGAGGCAGAGACAAGCCTCTCCACATCTGCATGGAGAAGCGCAGGACCTGGAGTTCTGTCCTCCTTTCTGCTGCTGAGATTGGGAGAAGGAGGCAGAGACAAGCCTCCCCGCATCTGCATGGAGAAGCGCAGGACCTGGAGTTCTGTCCTCCTTTCTGCTGCTGAAATGGGGAGGAGGAGGCAAAGAAAAGCCTCTCTGCATCGGCATGGAGAAGTGCAGGACCTGGAGTTCTGCCCTCCTTTCTGCTGCTGAAATGGGGAGGAGGAGGCAAAGAAAAGCCTCTCTGCATCGGCATGGAGAAGCACAGGACCTGGAGTTCTGTCCTCCTTTCTGCTGCTGAGATGAGGAGGAGGAGACAGAGACAGGCCTCTCCGCATCGGCATGGAGAAGCGCAGGACCTGGAGTTCTGTCCTCCTTTCTGCTGCTGAGATGAGGAGGAGGAGACAGAAACAGGCCTCTCCGCATCGGCATGGAGAAGCGCAGGACCTGGAGTTCTGTCCTCCTTTCTGCTGCTGAGATGAGGAGGAGGAGACAGAGACAAGCCTCTCTGCATCGGCATGGAGAAGTGCAGGACCTGGAGTTCTGCCCTCCTTTCTGCTGCTGAAATGGGGAGGAGGAGGCAAAGAAAAGCCTCTCTGCATCGGCATGGAGAAGCGCAGGACCTGGAGTTCTGTCCTCCTTTCTGCTGCTGAGATGAGGAGGAGGAGACAGAAACAGGCCTCTCCGCATCGGCATGGAGAAGCGCAGGACCTGGAGTTCTGTCCTCCTTTCTGCTGCTGAGATGAGGAGGAGGAGACAGAGACAAGCCTCTCTGCATCGGCATGGAGAAGCGCAGGACCTGGAGTTCTGTCCTCCTTTCTGCTGCCAACTGCCGGGACAAGGTGGGGACAGAAGCAAGGAGATTGTTGCAGGTGCAAGAGAGGTGCGAAGACCACATGAAATGGCCTGGAAGGCCGGATTCGGCCCGCGGGCCTTCTGTTTGACACATGTGTTTTAGTGCATTTGGAAGAGTCATATTTTCTTGTCCTGTGCCACTTGGCTCTGGAGACTCAGACCCCCATTCCCACCTCAGCGTTTTGTAGGTTGAAGCTCCAAAATGCTGTAGGAAAAAAAAAAAATTATTCTCTATGGAGTTCACATCTCCACTCCAAGTCATCTGAAGCCAAGCAGCCAAAGCTCAAAGTTCTGAAGCTTTTTTGTAGCTCAAATTTGCATGTTTTTGGTGTGTTTGTATTCCCTTAGAATTAAATGGAAACACGCAATTTTGCACGATTTTCTGCTCAAATGCTAAAATGCAAAAAAATAGTAATAATATATGAATAAATAAATGTACAATAATAACACAAATAATTAAAAATCATCATAAATAAATAAATAAAATAAATGTAATAATAAATAAATAATAATTAACCCTTAACCTTAAAAAACATAAAATCAATTATTAATAATACCAATAAATAAACACCTAAACAAAAGATATATATTAATAATAATGTATTATTATAATAATAATAATAATAATAATTATTATTATTATTATTATTAATAATAATAATTTATCTATTTTGGATTAGGTTGTTTATTTAGTATTTTTTATAGGGTTAGGGGTTAATTATTTATTATTATTACTTAGTATTCATTTATAGTATTTATTTATTTATGATTATTTGTATCTACTAATTATTTATTTATTTATTTCAGGTACTTATATAACGCCGTCAATTTACGCAGCACTTTACATATACATTGTACATTCACATCAGTCCCTGCCCTCAAGGAGCTTACAATCTATGGTCCCTAACTCACATTCATACATACACATAGTAGGGCCAATTTAGACAGGTTCTAATTAACCTACCAGCATGTCTTTTGAGTGTGGGAGGAAACCGGAGTATCCGGATGAAACCCACGCAGGCACAGGGAGAACATGCAAACTCCAGGCAGGTAGTGTAGTGGTTGGGATTCGAACCAGTGACCTTTTTGCTGTTGGTGAAAGTGCTATCCACTACACCACTGTGCTATTTATGTATTTCTTTTACATGTATTTATTCATTTATTATTATTATGTTTAGTAGTAGTATTAAAACCCTAACAAAAAAAAAAAGAATGAATAATAATAATAAGAAGAAGACAATAAATAAAATATTAACCCTAACCCAAACCCCTAATACTAACCCTAACCCAACTTTAACTCTAACCCCTTACCCTTACAAAAAAAATAAAAATAAACAATAACTGAATAATAATAATAAGAAATAAATAAAAGCTGATGGAAAAGCTAAAAAAATATGAAAAACCTAGCAACAAATGATAGTTTTCTCTATTGACTAATAAAAATCTACCAAACTCAAACAAGCTGCATAAAAACAAGCCAAAGTCGCCCAAAAAAAGCGTGAAAAAAATGGCGGAAAAATGCTCAAATGTAAGCATGTAAGAAATGACAGACAGAGGTGTTGTTGAGGGACAGAGGATGACACTGCAATGCTAAAGTAGTAATAAAGATCTATTGAGCTCACATGCCTTTCAGGCTCCTATAATATTGCACTCACACTGACGTCATGCACAGTTGTACATACTTCAACTGCAGTACAATGCAAATACAAAACAGGTTCAACACAACACAAGCTAAAAAATGAATAGCCCATTAACTACTTGCCTGCCGGGGCAATTTTTGCATGTTAAAATCTGCATATTTTGCTAGAAATAAATTGAAAAAGCATACATTTTCTGAAAGCAGAGACCCTTGAGAATGAAGTGACGGCAGTTGTAATTTGTTTATGCCATGTGATATCTGCACAGCTATTTATCAAATGCATATTTTCAGGAAAAATACACTAAAAATACACTAAAATGAATTTTAGGGCAAACACAATATTATACGCATTTTTTTTGTAAAATATAAAAGATGGTGTTGTGTTGAGTAAATAGATACAAAACATGTCAAGATTAAAAAATCGTGCACGCCTGTAAAATTGCAAAAATGACGGTGCCCCAAATTCCCCAATGCTTTAAAGTGGTTGTAAACCCCAACATATACCCATAGTAGGGACTTTCCTCGGGTGATACACAGAGATTTAACAAATCCTCCTATATACCGTATATACTTCAGTATAAGCCGACCCGAATATAAGCTGAGGCACCTAATTTTACCACAAAAACCTGGGAAAACTTATTGACTCTGGTATAAGCCTAGGGTGGTAAATGCAGCTGCTACTGGTAAATTTAAAAAATAAAAATAGATACCAATTGCACAGGTATTGTAGCCAGAACACAGGTATGGTAGCCAGAACACAGGTATTGTAGCCATTGCACAGGTATTGTAGCCATTGCACAGGTATTCTAGCCAGAACACAGGTATTATAGCCATTGCACAGGTATTGTAGCCAGAACACAGGTATTGTAGCCAGAACACAGGTATTGTAGCCATTGCACAGGTATTGTAGCCAGAACACAGGTATTGTAGCCAGAACACAGGTATTGTAGACATTACACAGGTAGTGTAGCCAGAACACAGGTATTGTAGCCAGAACACAGGTATTGTAGACATTACACAGGTAGTGTAGCCAGAACACAGGTATTGTAGCCATTGCACAGGTATTGTAGCCAGAACACAGGCATTTTAGCAATTACACAGGTATTGTAGCCAGAACACAGGGACTCGGCTATTACACAGAGAATCAGCCATAAGGCTACATTCACACGAGTGCGTTTTTGATGCATTTTGCAGTTTGCAGAAATGCAGGGAATTTTTTTAACATGGGTTCCTATGGAACATGTTCACATCAATGCTTTTTTGTGCCTCTGCGTTTTTGGAAAGGGTCAGGGACTTTTTTTCATGCAAAAAGCAGTGTTTTGCATGTAATAGACTTCAATGGGAATGCAAGAAAAACGCAAGTGCTGCCTTTTTACTGCGTTTTTGCAGCGATTTGCATTTTGCATTTCAAATCTGCCTAACAACAACATTCCCCCCCCCCCCCAAAAAAAAAAAAAAAAATGTATAAAAAAATTTAATATAAAAAAAACGCAAAATGCAAATTGCAGCAAAATTGTGGTAGAAACGCGACAAAATCGCCGTAAAAACCGTGGAGAGCACAGCAAAACAGTGAAAAAACGCTGAAAAGCAAAATGCATTGATGTGAATTGAGCCTTACACAGAGAATCAGCCATTACACAGAGAATCAGCCATTACACAGGGACTGAGCCATTACACAGGGACAGGAAGCACAGTTCTCTCCTCTCCTCGTCTGAGTCAGCCGCTCTGGACCCGACCCCATCCCACAGCACAGTGACAAGCCAATCACTGGCAGTCACTGTGCAACCAGTCTATGTATGTGCTCTGTTCAACGCACATACATACATACTTCTCGGACCACCCACAGAGGCTTCAGGCGCCCGCAGATGAGATGCTGTGGGGTACTGACTCGAGTATAAGCCAAGAGGGGCCTTTTTCAGCACAAAAAAATGTGCTGAAAAACTAGGCTTATACTCGAGTATATACGGTAAGTTGTGTATATCTATCTGCAGTCTGGTCTTCTCTACATCCATTCAAAGTGCTAAATTTATAAAAAAAAACATTTTACATTTTTTCAATGTTTAATTTCTTTCTTAACTTTATTGCTATTAGAAGTGGCTGACAAGCCCCCTATGTGATAATATTGGGCAGGTGACAGGTCCTCTTTATGGGTCTATTAGATCCCCAATGTCTCCCCTGCCCTCCAGTGCAGTTAAACAAGGACTCTGAGTGATAATGGGGAATCAGACAACAATAAAAACCTGATAAGTGTTCTAATCCTAAAAGAAGTTTTAAATTTAGTTATAAGGCCTCATACACACAGGTGTATGTCTTTAAATAAGCAAAACGTCGGGTCCGACGTCAGTGAAAAATTGGCGTGTTTTTCTGCATTTTGCATCGGCATCAATGAGCGTCACTGAGCGTCGGTATCAATAAACGTTTTTTTTTTTCATTCCTCTGCTATTTTTTAACCAGAAAACGTAAAGCCGGTACTGCGTTAGTGGGCGATAGCGAGCGTTTTGTGGCGGCAGCGTCAAAAACGGCAAAACGTTACAGCCTCAGAACGCGCTGGTCCCGCGTTCTAGAAACAGCTCACTAATGCCGACGCCCTCTACTGATCAAAAACGTCAGCTTTTTAGAGGGCCATTGAATAACATGGAAAGCTGCAAAAAAAAAGCCCAAAAAAGTGGCATCAAAAAACGCACGTGTGTATGAGGGCTTAGTATCTCTAAACTTCCCCAGAGATAACAAACAAGGGTGGGGGGTTATCATACATAAAAAACCCGAAAAAAAAACGTCGAAAGGTACAAAAAGTTAACGGGAGATTTTTCGACTGCAAAAACTCGTCATCTCCCGCAGCCGTAATCACTCGACAAAGATCTTGCGCCCTGGTCGCGCAAGACTCCGACATTGCAA
>BLSH010193653.1:2597605-2619704 GCA_018402905.1 Glandirana rugosa | reverse complement strand
TACGTGCGACCCGTAGTTTTTACGGTGAACATTCCCACAAACAACATAAAAAAAACGGAGATATGAGGGGAGTAGCAATCGGATACTCAGGGACGTCTGTATCCGTTAATGTCCGCAAATCTCCGTCTTCTTTTTTGTAGTGAACATCTCCTCGCAAAGTCCTCTTTTTTTACGGTTTTCGTCGATTTGAACGGATTCGTAAGTTAGTAAAGTTACCCGTCTTATTTACTTATAAGACCGGTTAATTTACTTATTTGTGGACTGTACGGATTTGCGTCGAAACCCACGCAAAATTACGACGAAGAGAGGACGGTCTTCTTTTCCACAAGTCTTCTCGACCCGTTTGTGGGGTACACGAAATTTCCCATCCACATGGACTTTAATTTACATACTATTGGGGGGGGGGGGGGGGTGGGAACAAGCAATAGAGACCCCTTCAAATCTCTATGATTCGGGAGTATGTGTGCACGCAAAACATGGGGTGTTTGCCCAGCTCTTCTGAACACCTTTTCTTCTGGCAGGAGAGAAGCAGCATTAAAACGCACCCAAAGCTGCGTTTAGGCATGTCAGGTGTTTATTCATTTAATTGGCCAGAATATTCATTTATTCTGCCCATTGAAATGATTGAATGCTTAGGCAAGTTTAGCTGCTTTTGGCATTTTTTTCTCCTGAAACGCTCCTCTACAAGTGATGTTTTTTCTTCTGCCTCTAAACGCCTGTAATTGCCTATGTCTGCAGGGACTCATAGGCTAACGATGAGGGGAGTATAGAGGCAAAAAAAATACAACAAACACCCTTACAAGTGGCATTTTTGATGCCCAGCGTGCATGAGGCCTCGAGCTTGCCATACATATCACAATATCCGTGTACAATCTCCTTTGGATTTATCCAGAACAAATCTAAAAGATCTACTCAGTTTTTATCCAAAATAGGCTATAACAGCTGTTTTCTTTAGAGAGCAGCCATAGAGTAGAAGTGACTGTCCCTTGTTAGCATGCTGTAGATGAGGCACCTTGCTTTCTGTATGGAAGCAGTGGTCTCTCAGCAGAGGTCTGACATGCCGCCTGCTGAATCAGAGCTAGAGCTATCCAGTGAATAGGGAGCATGAGCTTTGCTTATTGCAAACTATAGGTCTGTCCCTTCTGATCTGTTGCCTTGCATCTAGAATGTGTTTAGTTTATTTAAAATGGAAATTCAGATGGACTTTAATTTGGTGCTCATCAAACGGCGGCCCAGGGGCCAGATATGGCCCTTTGCTTGCCTGTATCCGGCCCTTGGTATACTATTCCTCCAACTGACACTAATGATGAATCACCATTCCTCCCACTGACACCACTAATGGGGCACTATTCCTCCCACTGACCCCATCAATGGGTCACTGCTCCTCCTGCTAAGAAAAATGATGGGTCAACTATTCACCCCACTGACACAATCGACAGAGCACTATTCCTTCCATTGATACCAACTATGGGGCACTATTCCTTCCATTGATACCAACTATGGGGCACCATTCGTCCCACTGACACCGTTGATGGGGCACTATTCCTTCCTTTAATACAAACCAGGGGGCACTATTCCTCCCACTGATACCACTAATGGGGCACCATTCCTCCCACTGACACCACTAATGGGGCACTATTCCTCCCACTGACCCCATCAATGAGACAATGCTCCTCCTGCTAAGATCAATGATGGGGCGTTGGAGAGTATGTAAAGAGAAGTGAGCACTTAGATCTTTATTTGCATTTTATGTGGGGACTTGTTCCTGTTACGGAGAGGGTGTACGCAAGCATCTTAGACCCAGGAGGGTAGCCTGACCCGGGTGAGTGGGCACAAGCGTATGTGACCGCCTGTTAAACAAGGGGTCCATTGAGCGAAGCGATTGGTTTGCTGGTGAAGGGGACACTTGTTGGTGCAAACTTTCTCCACTCACACACAAACTTCTTCCTGCTTCCAGAGCCGGGACGTTTTGTGCTTACATGAACTTTATACTCTCCTTTGGATAGAGATTTATATATTTATGATTTTATTTTATACATAACTCTGCGCTGCACTTTTGTTTTACTTAACTATTCATCCCACTGACACCGTAGACAGAGCACTATTCCTTCCATTGATACCAACTATGGAGCACTATTCCTTCCATTTATACCAACCAGGGGGCACTATTCCTCCCACTGACACAGTCAATGGGGCACTACTCCTTCCATTGATACCAATCATGGGCCACTATTCCTCATGTAAAAAATAATGATGGGGCAGTTTTGACTCCCACTGATGCCAGGACGTTTTCTACTCCCACTGCCCACAGTCCGGCCTCCATAACTTCTGAAGGACAGTAAACTGCCCCTTCATTTAAAAAGCTTGCAGACCCCAGGTCTAGATTACAGGGGTCTCCAAACTTTGTAAACAAGGGGCCAGTTTGCTGTCCTTCAAATTTTAGGGGGGGCAGACTGTGGGCAGCAGGAGTAGAAAATGTCCTGGTGTCAGTGGCAGAGAACAATGCCCCATCATTGGTGGCAGTAGAAGGAATAGTTCCCCATTGTTGATGTCAATGGGGGGAATAGTGCCCCATCATCGGTGTCAGTGGGAGGAATAGTACCCCATGATTCATGTCAGTGGGAGTTACAGTGCCCCATCATTGGTGTCAGTGGGAGGAATAGTACCCCATGATTCATGTCAGTGGGCGTTACAGTGCCCCATCATTGGTGTCAGTGGGATGAATAGTGCTCCATTGTTAGTGTCAGTCACAAGAACTATGCTAATAGTGGGGGCAATAATGCCTCAAGGGCCAGATAAAACCAAGCAAAGGGCCGCATCCAGACCTCGGGCCACAGTTTGGAGACCACTGGTTTAGAGCAAGAGCCTCCAAACTTTCTGAACAAATGTACAGTTTTCAGATTTTAGGGGGGGCAGACTGTGGCCAGTGGGAGTAGAAAATGCTTCAGCATCAGTATCAGTAGTAGACAACGTCCCAGGCTTGGTGGTCAGTGGGAGCAAAAAAAATTACAAAAGCACCTGTGGTCAAGTAGGAGGAGGAATAGTGCTCCATTGTTCATGTCAGTGGAAGGAATAGCGCCCCATTGTTGGTGTCAGTGAAAGGCATAGTGCCCCATTGTTGGTGTAAGTGGGAGGAATAGTGCCCCATTTATGGTGTCAGTGGAAGGCATAGTGCCCCATTGTTGATGTCAGTGGAAGGCATAGTGCCCCATTGTTGGTGTCAGTGAAAGGCAAAGTGCCCCAATGTTGGTGTCAGTGGGAGGAACAGTACCCAAAGGGACAGATAAAGGCAAGCAAAAGGGCCACCTCTGGCCCATGTGCTGCAGTTGGGAGACCACTGGTCTAGAGTCATGTTCAGACATAAGGCCTCATACACACGGATGTTTCTAAAAAAATAAACAAAACGTCGGGCCCGACGTCAAGGAAAAAAAGTTGGCTTTTTTCGGCGTTATGCATCAGCGTTTTTGAGCGTTCGTGAGCGTCGGCGTCAATAGGCGTTTTTTTTTTTAAAAATCATCCCTCTGCTATTTTCCAACCTAAAAACGTCGGCGGAAAACGCCGGTATAATATTAGGTGGCGTTTGTTGGCATATTGTGGCGTCGGCGTCAAAAAATGCCAAAACGTTACAGCCTCAGAACGCAATGGCTGTGGGTTCTAGTTTAAGCTCACTAACGCCGACGTCATCTACAGCTCAAAAACGCCGACGTTTTTATGGGGCCATTGACTAACATGGAGAGCTGCAAAAAACGCCAGAAAACGCCGGCGTCAAAAAACGTCCGTGTGTATGAGGCCTAATAAGTAAAGCTGAAAAATGGGGCAAATATACTATATATGTTTTTTTTCAGGGGTGAGGCTACACAGTCATAATAATTTAAGGCTGAGTATTCAGAATCACACATAGCCCAACTTCTGGCAGGTTCACTTTAGCTTTGCTTAGCTCTTGATTAGCCATTTAATATTATATGTTTGATTTGTACATTATTAATTCATTCAGCCTTCCCTGAACAGTGCTGCTGCTGCAGTTTTTGACTATGCATATGTTCTCTATTTATTGCATTATGTTAGTATGGATTATCCAAGCCAGCTTAATAAAGTAATAACATTTAGTAAAACAAACCTGCAATAATAAATGGTCTATGATGAGCTAGGCAAAACTTTATAGGATAACTAAAGAACTTGAATATATTGCAGCTTACCAGTCCTCAGGTTAGGTTTACATCTGTGCTGGAATGCGTGTAAATCAAACGCATTCCCATACTCGCGCGCAGCCGCACACAACACGCGAGGATGCTGGCACCCACAGGCACTGAAAAACGCGTTAACGCAAGGTGCAAAAGAACTGTGCGTTTTTCGTACGCCCACATGAAAGGTGCAGAGAACTTTTTTCCTGCAGGAGAAGCAGGCACAGCAGCTCATTCAATTGAACACGGCACACAGAGCTGCATAAATGTGAACCGGGCCCCAGATGCGGTGGCTGCATTTGTTTTCTATTTTTCTGGCCAAGATTTTCCAGTTCCTCGTTCCCCTCGTAGTGTTTTAGCAAACCAAATGTTATTTAGCCTGGACCATTAACCACTTAGAGGATTTTACCCCCTTCATGACCAGGTGATTTTTTGTTATTCAGCACTGCGGTATTTTAACTGGCAATTGTGTGGTCATGCAACACTGTACCTAAATGTAATTTTTATCACACAAATAGAGCTTTCTTTTGGGGATATTTGAGCGCCACTAGATTTTTTATTTTTTATTATATATACGAAAAAAAAAAAAAAAACATTTAAAAATAAAAATAATTTCTTCATTTATTTAGGCCAAAGTGTAATCTGCTACGTCTTTGGTAAAAAAAAATCCAAATAAGCGTATATTGATTGGCTTGCGTGAAAGTTATAGCATCTACAAACTATGGGATATATACAGGAATTTTTTGTTTTATTTACTAGTGATGGCAGTGATCAGGGACTTATAGTGGAACTGTGATAGGGTGGTGGACAATCTGACACTAACTGTCACTGGGGGGGACTGACTAACTGCCACTGACATCACCAGCGACATTAATACAGTGATCAGTGCTAATGCTATACACTGTCACTGTACTAATGACACTGGCTGGGCAGGGGTTAACATCTAGGGGCAATCAAGGGGTTAAAGCGGTAGTAAACCGATGAAAAAACAAAAAAAACTGCAAGACAATAGCATAATGTGCTAGTATGCATCATATACTAGCACGTTATGAAATACTTACCTTAGAACGAAGCCCCTGCACGCTGGCTGGTCACTGCTGAGGGAGCTGACATGTTCCCTCTGTATTTCTTCTGGGTTCACAGGCTCCGGCGCTGTGAGTGGCTGGATCTGTGATGACGTCACTCGCGAGCATGCGGAGTCCTCCGTTCCGGCAAGTTCCGGCGCAATGTGCATGCAGGGTGAATATTTCCTAAACCATGCAACTTTATGAGATATTAATTTTACCTACAGGTAAGCCTTATTATGGGCTTATCTGTAGGTAGAAATGAGAAAGCGAGGCATACAACCGCCTTAACTTTGTGCCTAACAATGTGTAACGTGTGCTGCTTTTACTAACTGATGTGGTTGTTTGAAACAGCCACACTGATGTTCTGTGTACAGAGCCCTGTGTTGTTAGTAAACACAGGGCTCTGTACTGTAATTCACTAAGCCAATCAGCAGGTCCCAGCCAGAAATCATTGGCCAGGACCCGCTGACCGTTTTGTGCTGTATCAAATCACAGCACAGATGGAGTGGCAGGCGTGCGCCCCCTATTCAGAAATGCTGGATCACATAAATGTACGAAATCCAGCGCAGAGCAGCCGCCCTATCGCAGTATTTTTGCAATGGGGAGGTCCGCAAGTGCTTAAAGTTTATGTAAACCCTAACTATGTGCTAATCTTATTTGCTCCCTTTTGGTCTGTTAAATATACCATTGAAGTGCTTTGTTATATCCATTGATACTTGTAAACAATACCTGTTGACTCTGCAAGAAATGCCATTAACAGATAACCTTATGTGGTCTCTGCCTGCGCTGAATTTACCTCCTTGACGGTATTCCCGAGTGTGGCTCGGGGTGAGTTTTCACTGCAAATAGTGGTAACCCCGAGCCACACTCGGGATCGCACCGCTGGATCCAAGGCTGGGTTACCTTTTTCCCTGGATCCAACGATGCCCCCCCCCCCCACTGTGTCTGTGGGCTGTGCCCTCCGCCCGATGCCTGTGTGATGCCAGGCTCCGTTCCCTGCGAGCGTCACGTTGCACGGGGGCGAAGCCTGTCGGGAAATTCGAAAAGTGAAACACACACTAAAACAGAGTACACTGTAATCTGTAAGATTACATTCAGTAAAAATTAAGGTGGAAAATGGCGCTGCTCTGTATTTCTACTCTTATAATTTCCAGGATGCTGATAAAGAAAATAAACTCCAATTCAATACATCGTTATTGTGTGCGGGTGTCTTTCGGTGGGACACCAATTAATCAGCAAGCCGCAATCGATATCAGCTTGTAAGGTGGATATAGGTATTATAAGTACAAAATTTAAAGCTGTTTGATTACTGTTTGTGGATTCAAATTAAAGTGATATGTGCATGTGATAAATGTGTAAACTCATAAATAAGTTGCAACATACAATTTGATCACCTCCAGTAATTAAAACAAGTGGATAAAATGCAATCAATAAATACACATAAAACCATCAAAATTATGTGCAATCTCATCAAAATTAGGTACAAATGCGTATCTGTGCTATTAAATATATATTTTCTAGGTATCTCTTAAATACTTCTAGAGTGGAAAAAGGTACGAAGTGCAAAATTGCAAATATCCAAACATGTGCAAATGCCAACAAGTGCCTATACAATGATTAAAGTGCTTCAAAAAAGGAATAGAAAAGAATAAAAAGGAGATCCCTTGCAAAATTGCAAGAGATGTGCACAATGTGTGAAACTAAATGTTCAAAACCGCAATTAGAAATTTTTTTGCAGCAAGTGCCTGTAAAGTGTCCAAAGTGCCTAAACAGGGAATATGTTGAATTTTTTGAATTTTTTCGTATGAATCGAAAAAAACCTTTGCCAGAATTGCAAAGGGGTATGGAATGACAACAGAGTGTCCAAAATGCCTGAAGAGAGGATGTATTAAATTATTGCATGTACTTTGGAAAAATCTCCGTTATAATTAAAGGTGTTCCTATGCGTAAAGTTCAACTTTTAAAGAGTTCTTGGGTGATGTTGTCCCTTGTTGTGCTGGTATTTTCACTCCACACCGTGTACCGAGTGTTCACCCCTATTCACTGCACACGTGAGGCCACTCACCAGAAAGCGTCCCCCACTGAAGGGGCGCACGCTTGGTAGGACTGCTGTCTTGCCTCACCGTCAGGGATGTTGTATTTTACCACGGTACTCCTGGAGAGTATTCATTAGGTAGATCCATTTGGTCTCATTCTGTGATATTTTCTTTGTCAGATCATCTCCTCTCCAATGGTTTGTAATTTTATCTATTCCACAGAAGGATAGTCCGGAGGGATCTTTTTGGTGATAATCCCTGAAATGCCTTGAGACGCTATGTTGGGGGAATCCTTTTTTAATATTCTTAATGTGTTCCCGGATCCTCTTGTACAGTGGTCTGGTTGTGCGTCCTATATATTGTAGTTTATATGGACATTCCAAGAGATAAGTGACATGTATTATATTCCTTTTCTTCCTTCTCTCTTTTTTCATGTGTTCCCATATCATATGTATCCATTTGCTGTGTAGTTGTATTCGGTAATTACAAGATAAATATACTTTAATTTTTAATTTTTAATCTTTAATTTTTCTCAATATATTTTGGTAACAGTTTTAATAATGTTTTCATATGTTGTGAAACGTCATGTTTACGGTTGATTCCATCCATACCCGAGGATACCGCCAAACCCCCCCCCCCCCTCTCTGAAAAGAGGAGGCTGTAACATGTAACATTAACATTGTAAGTAGTAGTCGCTCCAATAGCCGCCGCCTTTCAGGCGACGCTTTACATATTTTAGACACCAAAAAAATGGCCGCCCCTCCTGTGAGGAGGCGACAAATTACAGGCGACGCTGCATATACTTTAGACACCAAAAAGATGGCCGCCCCCCTGGGAGGAGGCGACAATTGAAAGGCGAGTATAAAAGGACCAGACATAATGTGTGACGCCACCGCTCCAGTAGACGTCCATAGACGAAACGCGTAGGGCGGAGCCTAACAACGTCACACGTAATTTCCGGTCACGGGACCTTGGAACACTTTGAGCAAGGCGGACGCGCTCTTTTGTTGTGGGCTATCAATTTCGCATAAACATGTGAGTGTTATTCTTAGTAAAGATAAAATAAAACTACTGCATCAACAATATTGCGCAAGATCCTGTGTTTCTCTTTTTGGTTGGAAAACGAACGGGAAGGGTGAGACACAGTGATCTCCCCACAGGAACATATCCAGGAGTACCGTGGTAAAATACAACATCCCTGACGGTGAGGCAAGACAGCAGTCCTACCAAGCGTGCGCCCCTTCAGTGGGGGACGCTTTCTGGTGAGTGGCCTCACGTGTGCAGTGAATAGGGGTGAACACTCGGTACACGGTGTGGAGTGAAAATACCAGCACAACAAGGGACAACATCACCCAAGAACTCTTTAAAAGTTGAACTTTACGCATAGGAACACCTTTAATTATAATGGAGATTTTTCCAAAGTACATGCAATAATTTAATACATCCTCTCTTCAGGCATTTTGGACACTCTGTTGTCATCCCATACCCCTTTGCAATTCTGGCAAAGGTTTTTTTCGATCCATACGAAAAAATTAAAAAAATTCAACATATTCCCTGTTTAGGCACTTTGGACACTTTACAGGCACTTGCTGCAAAAAAATTTCTAATTGCGGTTTTGAACATTTAGTTTCACACATTGTGCACATCTCTTGCAATTTTGCAAGGGATCTCCTTTTTATTCTTTTCTATTCCTTTTTTGAAGCACTTTAATCATTGTATAGGCACTTGTTGGCATTTGCACATGTTTGGATATTTGCAATTTTGCACTTCGTACCTTTTTCCACTCTAGAAGTATTTAAGAGATACCTAGAAAATATATATTTAATAGCACAGATACGCATTTGCACCTAATTTTGATGAGATTGCACATAATTTTGATGGTTTTTATGTGTATTTATTGATTGCATTTTATCCACTTGGTTTAATTACTGGAGGTGATCAAATTGTATGTTGCAACTTATTTATGAGTTTACACATTTATCACATGCACATATCACTTTAATTTGAATCCACAAACAGTAATCAAACAGCTTTAAATTTTGTACTTATAATACCTATATCCACCTTACAAGCTGATATCGATTGCGGCTTGCTGATTAATTGGTGTCCCACCGAAAGACACCCGCACACAATAACGATGTATTGAATTGGAGTTTATTTTATTTATCAGCATCCTGGAAATTATAAGAGTAGAAATACAGAGCAGCACTATTTTCCACCTTAATTTTTACTGTATTATTTAACTACACTTTTAGTGGAGTTCTGGTGGAGGCAGCAGCTCTAAGATTATAACGTTATCCGTTCGCGCGGAACACATATACATATAATTTGTAAGATTACATTACTGTATGAAATCATTTCACATCCCTTTTGTCCCGAGTGCTTTGTCCAGTGCCCTGCATGCACTTTTATATTATATTTGTCATTCTCTCTGCCTAGAAACTTGAGAATGTCCATGGCAACCAAAAAGTGTCCCTTTACATCAAAAGTGTTTTTTGATCAGCTAGAAAACAGCGATAGTAAATAAGAATCATTTGCAGAATTGAGTGATACTGATTTTTGGGGGAATTTTTCATCAGACACTGAAAGTGACGACAGCAACAATTCTGCAACTGAGCAAATTTCAGTGTTTTTGACTTGATTACATTATTGAATACATTTTATTATTATTATATTATTATTTTTGATAATTATTTATAGTTATTTATTATATTATATATTTTTTTTCATACATATTATAATTTATGATTTCGTTGTTTCAAACGTTATCATATCCAGGATGTCTACTAGATTCTTGTCTTAAGTGATTTATTTCTAAGAATTACAGGCCTACAATATAAAATGCCAAATTTTCTATGCGAAAAAATGTACCGCAAAAATCTGACATAATCATACCGCCCGGGAGGTTAAAAGAGAAGTATGGGAATATTTTTTTATTAACATACTTACCTAGGTGGATGCTGCATCTGTCTCCTGCTGCGGGCTCTAAGACTAAGAACCGAGTGATCAAACACCGCTGATCGCTCAGTTCTCACAGTTCTGTGAGCAGAGAGCCGTTGACTTTCAGTCACCGACTCTCTGCTCTGCCCCCCCCCCCCACTCACTATAGCGCTGGGCTGTATAGGGGGTAAGAGTGGCCGGCTCAAGTTTCAGCAGCTTGCTGAACGGTTGAGTCAGGTGCCAGTCCAGGGTTGTGGGCAGATCCCGACTTCATTGTCGCGATCTTACCCAAGCCTGGACCAGCTCTGTGACGTCAGCTGACAGCGAGCTTCAGCTTGCTGTCTGCTGAAAATGGGTCACAGGAGTGCAGAACGAACTTCATTCCTGTGATCCACAGGAGAAGCACAGCCAAACGAGCTTTCTTTAAGTTACATTGTTCTTGGTTATCTCTGATGACTACACAACCACCCCTCACCATGTTATGAAGGGAGGGAGATGACGGTGATCTTTGTATTCCTGCCAAGTTTCTGTTGTCCTGATTTATTAGAGTCAGTGGGTGCTGTCACCCTAGGACAGGAAGTGTGTTACTGGCAGGATCACAAGGTAAAATTAAGAATAAAGGGAAACAAGCTGGAAAAAAGACAACCAATGCAGCCACCACATCTAAGGACTGGTAGGATGCAAAATATTACATTTTTGATTGATATTGAACTGCAGTATTTTTTTTCTAAGTTCAGTAAGCTTTATTTGTTAAGGAAAATTTAACTGACTGTTTTGGCTCTTGTGTTTATGCGCAATGGTGTTGCACATTCTACTTTTTTCAGCGCAGGGCAGCGCAGATCAATGCAAAGCACTGGTGTGAGCTACTATTATTCAAATATATTGATTTTACAATGTATATGTCCTGGCCTGCTTTGATCAACACATGCCAGTGCATCTAGTGTCTATGGACCCTAACAGTCACAGTGCAATGGTAATTGGATTAGATTACAATGAAACTGAAAATCCAAAACATAATCAATTTCCTCTGCAGGACAGCATATTCCAGTGCCCATGCATGAGCCCCAAAGGTACAGCTGGATCCTGTGCCAGCATGTAAAAGCCTGATATAGGAAATGTCACACCTGGGTATACGGAGTACTACAGCTTCTGTTTGACATGAGGAATCCCCTTCAGGGAAATCCTGCGCTTGCCGCATGCATATGCTGCATTATGGCTCATTTTGCGGAGTGAAAAAAAAAAGAAGTGTGAAGAACAATATTAAACTGTGAGAATGTGACTGTTCGGCAGGCTGGCTGCACAGCATTATGGAAATAATGATCACCCAGCAAAGCTATTATTTGTCTTGTGTAGCTACAATCGGCACAGAGCTGCCCGGAAAATGCCATTAGGTTGGCTGATTTGTGTTCCTCGCAGCGTATCAGATGCCATACGTTCTATCATTTTCACCTTATCATAATGAGGCAGGGAAGACAGCGTACACAAATACAGAGCTGTGTTTGCATTTCATTACCATTTAGATGGATATTCAGGGCACACCAACATACAGCAACAATAACCGCTTCAAGTCATCTTTCTCATCCTTTCTTCCAGGAGGCAGCTAGACATACATCGGGGAGTTTATAACCAGAGATAATAATATATCTTTATCTTTTACTTCTCTCAGCTAAGACTTCAAAAAATTTTTTTGAACATGCAGAATTTCTTAATGAGAGAAAGTAACATACTTCCTATTAATCTATCAGTATCGGGATTAACGAGAACCTGTTAGAAGTGTAGCACTCACGCTCGAAAGGGCCCGCTGGTTTTGTCCCAGGTTCTTTACTTTTTTCTAGTGTAGTAGCAGCCAGGCACCCAGTAACAGTCATACTTCTGGCTCAATGAACATTATAGGGCAGGGGTGCCCAACCTTTTGAAGAGCAAGGGCCACTTAAGCAGCTTGGTAACCGGTTGCAGGCCACAATGAGCGGAGCGGTGCATATGCAAGGCAGACACGGACACGCAGCCGGCTCTACTATATGGGCCCTCCGATCCGATCAGCCGAGATGGAAGAGGATGGATGCCAGTTTTTTTTAACAGATTGGAGGTAGGCAGGTGTAAACAGACACAAGTCCATTTACATCTGCCACTCCATAGAGGTGAATGGAGGGTCCAACTGGGTCAGACCTATGCGCTGCACCTGCGGATCAGTTTGAAAGTAGCCCAGTAACCACTGCAGAACAGATATGCCCATGTATACACTGTCATTTTAGTAATAAATTTCCCTTTAATAGCAGTCTTCCAATCAGGTATTGACCGGCTGTTTGGTATCACTCCGTCTGTGACCGGAGCTGGCGCTATACAGGAAGCATTAGCTTACGTGGCTCTGCTCCGCAGCTGCTTGCTTCTTTTACCGCCGGATTTATTCACAACACCAATGCTCTGGGATGGTGGGTCGGAGGTCGCGGGCCACATCAGAGGGCTCCACGGGCCACACGTGGCCCCTGGACCACTGGTTGGGCACCCCTGGTCTACGGGGTATCTTTTTGAGATTTCTTTACAAATTTACTTGGATAGGGCATAGGGAGCTGTGGGATATTAAATGAACACTGAGCAATAGATTGAGGGCACTGTACCCCTACATCTCATGGCAGTTACTTCAGCAAAAGCACAAAAATCGAATAGCATCGGGACACCTTCAGTAATGTCCTAGGCCAGGAAAGCACTAGCATTGGTATTCTAGGGAGATCAATAGTCACTAGGATCCTCCATTCAGGGCTGTACCCACAATGTCCCTGTATACTTGGATGCCTCCCTCCAACATCAGACAGACAATTCTTCTATGTCTCCCAGACCGGATCCCCAGTGGAATCCCTCGCTTAGCTTCAGAGATGTTTTAGCAAAACAGACCTCCCAGCTCTGCCAAAGCTGGGATGTCAATGAGAGCAAGTAGGATTTACAGAAGGGCAGTAGCTGGGAACTTCTCCTCCTGGACTTGAGCAGGGTTGCCCCAGACTATATGCACTCTCCAGCCCCCTACTGGGCACCCTCCCCCAAGGATTGGCTGACACCATATAAATATTTAGGCTGCTGATTTGCATCCTCCAAACACATAATATTCTGGAATCCTCCAGAGGACAGGGGAGAGATATCAAACCTGCAGCCCCCAGAGCCAAGAACAATCCAAAGCAATCACACACTGCTCCACTAGTTACAGTGGAGCTGAAAAAAACTATATTTATCTAGCTTTCCTAGCAACCTACCTAGAAGGGTGCTATAGAAGAAAAACAAGAGAGCTGCCATTCCATTTCTATGAGTGCAATCTCTGGAGCTTTCACACTTATATTTGCCTCCTTACACATCCCTAACAAGTATGTACCCAGTGAAGTTTGGATTTCCATTCAGCATACGTATTCCAAGCTAGTGCCTCATGTATGCCTAATATTATTTTTGGAGTTTTTTCAACCACCAAAGGACCAAGCCTCTTTTTGAGAGTCAGTGTTTACAAGTTAAAATCTGTTGTTTTTTTTTTGCTATAAAATTATTTAGAACCCCCAAACATTATATTTTTTTTTCTAACACCCTAGAGAATAAAATGGCAGTCATTGTAACACTTTATGTCTGCTTCACAGTGCGACCGTGGTTGCAGGTATGTCGGTTGCAAAATTGTTTCATCTCAATTCTGTATTTTCTAATATTGGTATTTTTCTTATATTATGTTCATTGATTACAGTTACTAGTCACATGCATGCTCCTGAAGAGTGGGTGTTAACCTCCACGAAACGCGTAGAGCTGTCATATGCTGTGCCAAATATACAACGTAACAATTCAACTCTCTTTTTTCCATTTGAGCTATGAACATGCTGCTATGATATATGTAATGATTTGAATGGAGAGGCTAGATGCCCATTATTTTTTTATATACATGTATGAATTATGTATCATGTATTTATTTGATGAATTTATCATATATCATTATTTATAAACTTTTTTAACCAAAAAATATATATTTTTTCAATAAAACTTTATATAATTTTCATGAACCTGTTGTGCTTCATTTAAAGTCCCCTCCTATCTTTTTTTCTTCTTTAACTTTATGTCACATCGTATTTGCGCAGAAGTCTTACAAGCGTGATTTTTTTTGTAAAACATTCACTTTTTTGAGTTAAAAAATAAGACAACAGTCAAGTTAGCCCAATTTTTTCCAAATTGTGAAAGATACTGTTACGCTGACTAAGTTGATACCCAACACTTAAAATCTCCATCGGCGACGTTTAAAAATTCCTACAGGTTAGCTATTTTGAGTTACAAAAGAGGCCTAGAGCTAAAATTATTGCTCTCGCTCTAACGATTGCGGCGATACCTCACATGTGTGGTTTAAAAACTGTTTTCATATGCGGGCGGGACTTATGTATGCATTCGTTTCTGCAGGTGAGCTCGGCGGGACGGGGTGCTTTAATTTTTTTTTCTTATTTATTTTCCTTTTTTGCACTGTCCTTTAAACAAAAAAAATGTTGATCCCTTTTATTCCTATTACAAGAAATATAAACATTCCTTGTAATAGAAAAAAGCATGCCAGGACCTCTTAAATATGAGATCTGGGGTGAAAAAGACCCCAGATCTCATATTTACACTAAAATGCAATAAAAAAATAAATAAAATGACATTGGAAAAAAAAAATGTCCCCTTTAAGAGCTATGGGCGGAAGGGACGTTTGACGTCGGTTCCACCCTGCAATGCTATGGAGCCGAGTGGGCTCATCTTCCGCTCACTCGGCTCACAGGCATTGCGCCGGCCGGATCAGATCGTCTCCGCTGCTACCGGCGGGTCCGGTAAGCAGCAGAGATGACCGGAGTGTGGTGGGAGGGGGGGACCCTCTCCCACCCCTGATAAAAGTGATCTCGCAGCGAATCCTTTTATTCTTTATCCTTCTTTATCCTTTTAATTACTTTTATCTGAAACAGAAATGGCCGCTGAAAATAACAATACCGGGGTTATGGTAGCTATGTGCTACCATAACAACGGTATTCCACTTCAAAGGACCACCGTATAATGACAGCAGGTGGTCCGGAAGTGGTTAAACTCCATTGCCCAGTTCTCACTACAATACTAAAGTCCTTCTTCATCGCCTTGTCTTCGCAGGCTTACCGCCCTAGCGCCAGTCCTCTTTGGGGCCAGCCTATTAAAGCGGCTCTTCAGTCATTTTTTCAACTTTCCATCTATTACATTTTCTGCCCTTTGTTTTAACTTTGGATAGTAAAACACTTTTTTTCTGCCAGTAAATACCTTATACAGCCCACTTCCTGTTTCTTGTCTGGTCATTAGCCTAGGCTTATGACATCATGCACAGCTCTCTCCCTCTCACTCTTATGAGAGCTTGCCAGGAAGGGGGGGGGGGATGAGTCATAAGAGGGCCAATGAGAGCTGCGGGGTTACAGAGCTGGAGGTGTGCCTCTGTGTGTCTGTGTAATTCCAGGAAGTGAACAGGCAGCAGTTTCAGCTGCCCACAGTTAAAATGACTACAGTCAGACTTTGTGGAGGGAGACTTCTGCAGCATATTTGGCAAGTACAGAATCACAGCATATATTAAATAATATGCAAAGTGTTTGGAGGATTAGCAACAACAAGAAACTAGGTGCCTACTGAAGTGCAATGAAGACCTAAGGTAAGAAATTATCACATAGTGAATCACAGCTGATGGGAAAACTCTTGGCAGAGCGAATGATAGAAAAGCTGCAAAGTTCCTGAAGCACTTAGATCCACAATAATAAATGTGCTACAGATTCCATATATAACTTTAAAAAGTGGCCAATTGGCCAATAGGTTATTGAAAAACACAGCTCAAAAGTATAAGGTAAATCTTTAAAGTGATTGTCTACCCAATTTTAGTACTTTTACCTGCAGGTAAGCCTGTAATAAGGCTTACCTGTAGGTAAAATGAATATCCTCTAAACCTGTACAGTTTAGGAGATATTCCCTCTCTAAGATGCAGCGGAGTTATGGCACATGCGCCGTGTATGTCCCGGCAAAGGCCCGGCAATAGGGCCGGACCTTGCCGGAAAGACGGGTCCTGCGCGCATGCGCGGGAGTGACGTCTCGCGTCTCCGGCCAGTCACATCGCCGGAGCCGCGTACCCGGAAGCAAGATCCGAGGGAAGATGTCCGCTCCCTCAGAGCGGACCAAGCAGCCCAGTCAGATCTTCGTTTCAAGGTAAGTATTTCATAATGAGCTAGTATGCGGTGCATACTAGCTCATTATGCTATTGTCTTGCAGGCTTTTATTTTAGGTTTTATTTTTTTTAATGGGTAGACAACCGCTTTAAAAGATAGGCTGATCATAGAGCCTAGTTAGAGTTGCCTCCTCATCCCTTTAAACCCGAACACATATTAATTACACAGCTTCTGTGGCTGATTAATTAAACGCACATGGTGCTTTAGTTGCATTAAATTAGCCTCAGAACCTATGTCATTCATATGTGTTTGGGTTTAAAGGTGGCAATCCTAAGCCTAGTGAGTGTATACACAACACTTCTACCTTGGATTCACACGAGTCTGGATCAGGATCCGCCTGGGAGTAAGACGGCAAAAAGATCCACTGACAGCCTGGGAAAGATAGCCTATTGCCAGGAAGACTGCACCACAGCAGGGCACACTGCTGACCGTCCAGGGAATCCAATACAAGTCCGTGAAACACGGAGGAACCTCCTCATCCAGCCACCTATTGGCCAATTGGCCACTTTTTAAGGTTTATATGGAATCTGTGGCACATTTATTAAGGCCCATTCACACCTGAGCGTTTTGTAGCATGAATATGCCTGAAGCCTGAAGCTACAAAACGCTGGAGGGGAAAAAAAGCCAAACACCCTAAGCTCAAACTACTCCCGGAGGTATTTTTGTCGCGCAAATTGGGCATATTCTGGCGGTTGATACTTTTCCATTGCTATAGAATCAATGGAAAAGCGTCAAACGCGCGTATTAGCGCGACATTACTGTTTGCAGCTTTTCTAAAGTGATTGGAGGGAAGCTTCAGAATGGCAAAGATGTTTATATTACAAATTATGTGAGCAGACTGCAGTTCCTCTTTAGGTATATACTCCCCTAGGCCAGAAACCAGGAAGCAATTGAAGAAATGTAAAAAAAAAAAAAAAAAATTTTAAAAGTTTAAAACAAGTAAATATAATAAACCTTTCTATGCCTTTACTAATGCTAGCAGCATAAGGATTAAAAAGAATTAATGCTGACACAGTAAAGTTCTGCTTTAAATCTGTACCGTGCAAGACTGATAATGAATATTAATTTTGGCTAATTCCTAAAAATTCTAAAATCCACAAGCAAGGGTAGTAATTGTGAAATGGTGAACTTGGACTTTAAGCTGATGCATATTAATATACTTAAAAAAAGCTATTCCCTTTAGCGGTGTCCTCAGTGGTGACTTTGCTGGTAATGTACAGTAGTAAATGCCCCTCAGTACATTGTTTCTGACTACTGTATCGGAGCTCAGAGTACCGAGTACATGACAAGGTCAAGTGTCGCCCCTGAGCAGAGATTGCTGGACAATAGCAAAAGTTGCTCTGATGGAATTATTTCCTTTCTAAAGTGTGCACAGAGCACTTTTACTGAGTCAATTGACAATTAAAATGTAACTTTTAGCAGCGATGATGTATGAAAGGGAGAAGTCAATAAAAGCAATTATAGAGAGATATTGAAATGGTTGCATGATTGCATTTTGATTTTAATTAGACTTTTCCTTGTTTTACACTCTTCATTGGAAGAAACACAGGGGTTGATTTACTAAAACTGGAGAGTTCCAAATCTGGTATAGAAACCAATCATCTTTCAGATTTTATTGTCAACGCTTAATTGAGGAAGCTGAAACTAGAAGCTGATTGGCTACCATACACAGATGCACCAGATTTTGCACTCTCCAGTTTTAGTAAATCATCCCCATAATCTCAAATCAGGGCTGCAAGGTTCAATATGTTGTCCCGTCCTCAAGCCTAGGTTCACATTGGTATGATTTGGCATGCAATCTGACATGGAGGTGGTAATATCCGGTTATGGGGGTGTTTCTTTGCAGCAGCCACTTGTCATGATAGAAGAAAAATGGATGAAGCAAAATAGCATCAAATTCTTGAGGAAAATCTGCTGCCCTCTGTCAGAAAGTTGTCAATGGGAAGAAGGTTTACCTTCCAACATGACAATGACCCAAAGCACACAGCAAAAATGACCACACAGTGGTTGATGGAGAACAAGGTGATCATACTTACCTCGGTGGATGCAGCATCGGTCCGATGCTATATCTGTCCCCCGGCACCTCTGCACTGAAAACCGAGCGATCGAACACCGCCGATCACACGGCTTTCACAGCTCTGCGAGCAAAGAGATGTAGACTGTCAGTCACAGCTCTCTGCTCATCTCCCTCCTCGCTCATTGGAGCGCTGAGCTGTGGAGCGTCCATCTCAGGCTCTCAGCGGCTCGCTGAGAGGCTGAGACGGGTGTCAGTCCAGGCACATGGCGGATACAGACTACCATTGTCGGGATGACGCGGTGTCTGTCCCGACTCCAATGACGTCAGCAGAGAGCGGACTTGATGGGTTTTACTTCCTCTTTATTACCCTGCATAATGGGCTAGTATGCATCGCATATTAGCCCATTATGTGGCACTTACCTGCATTGGAAGCCCACGCTGTCCCTGCTCCAGGCCGAGTCCATCTTCTGCCCCTCTTCCTTCTGGGGCCGCGATCTCCGGCTCTGTGACTGGCCGGAGTCGCAGGAGCGGCACGATCTCAGTGAAGGAACGGCACGGCACAGAGGCCGTTTATTCACTGCGCATGTGCCCGATGACGTGGGCACATCACAGTACACTATATATCTTCTAAACCGTGCAGGTTTAGGAGATATGCAGGGAACCTACAGGTAAGCCTTATTATAGGTATAAGTGGTTGTCACGGGTTGACAAATAAAATAAAAAAACGGGTCACAGGAATGCAAAACGTATTGCACTCCTGTGATCCATAGGAGAAATAAAGCCAAATGAGCTTTGGCTGGACTTCTCCTTTAAACCCGATTGAAAATCTGTGGAATGACTTGAAGACTGCAGTCCACAAACGGTCACCATCAAATTTAACTGAAATTGAGCAGTTCTGTAAAGAAGAGTTGGCAAATATTGCAAAGTCTAGATGTGCAAAGTTAGAAGAGACATCCCAACAGACTAATGCCCCATACACACGATCCATAAATCGGACGACAGATCGTCCGATTTTTTTTTGTATGCTAATCTCAGATCGAATCGGAAGAGTGTACTAAAATCACGAAGATTCTTGTACGACAAAATAAAAAATCTGGTACCATGCGATCAAAATTTACATGCATGTCCGATCGAATATTATCTGATGAACTGTCATGATCGGCTCTCGTAAGCTGTGTACTAACGATCCGATTATCGTACGATCGCATCGTATGCGGTATTTTTCTTGCGATTTTCGGATCATATGCACGGGGCATAAAGGCTGTAATCAAAGCAAAGGGTGGTTCAACAAAATACTGACACAAGGGGGTGATCCTTTTTCCAACTCAGTGATTCTGTTTTTTATGTGTATGTTATTTTTTCTGACATGTTGGTGTTATATCTTTCTTGTGGATGTGATAAAACAAAAACTGTGTTCATTTCAGGCTGCAAAATAACAAAACGTGATTATTTTTAAAGGGGGGGGGGTGATTCTTTTCTATACCCACTGTATTAGGTTTATAGGGTAGATCTGCTTTTTACAGTAAGTTCCTAATGAAAGTCTTAAATATTAGAGAGGTAGGAATTTAACAGGGAATCAGAGATGAAAGAAAATGCAAAGATACATCTTCACTGAGTTCCTGCATGTATTAGAGAAAGCAGACCTAATATTATTTTATAACATGAGCAGTAAGCTATAGTGATTGACGATGAGTTACAATGACAGATGAAACATCTGATTCTGGTGTTTATGTATCCAAAGCCCAAGGCTTATAATAATAATAAAAAAAAAATGTACAATCTTGTTCCTGCAATCCAATTTTCTTATGTCCTGAATGAAAGATGTTTTTTATGCAATATAGCCACACACAACCTTAAAAAAGTTTTGATCCCAAGGGGACTGTATGCAAATGACTGTAAGACTATCATGCACATGTAGAGATTACAAATATACTTCAAGCTGAACTCTAGGCAAGCAACCAAATACACAGATGAACTACACATACAATTAACAGTTTTGCCTGCCAAAGGATTTCCATCCTGTCCATCCAGTCCTGAGATTTACACAGATCTGCCACATATCACAGCCCTGTCTGGCAAGGCAGACAATCTGATTTTAATCTGCTGCAGTTAAAGTGTTACTAAACCCGGGACCCTGCATTCACTATAACTGGTCTCCCACAGTAAATATAAACTGCTAAATACCTTTTCTCATCAGCAGTATATAGCAGTCTTGTGACTTCTATCAGCATCTGGTTAAAGCTTGTAGGAGGAGTTTTCAATCTACTCTGACTGTCCTATGAGGCTGCAGGCCCCCTGACCCTCTGTCGGGACAGTGCTGATTGGCCCTGTGCTGATCACATGCACCCTCCCAAGAAAAAAAAAAAACTCTCTAGCAATACACACCAAACTGAGCATGTGCAGAGCGCCCCCAAGGCTCTGTAATAACAGGAGATGGATTAGGGACTGTGGAAGAAGGGGAGGATCAGAAGACAGGATCAAACAGCCTTTTTACACATTGAAGATCAGCACCTTAAAGTGGTTGTCAACTCGTGACAACCACTTTAACCTACATGTAAGTTTATAATAAGGCTTACCTGTAGGTGCCCTGCATATCTCCCAAACCTGCATGGTTCAGGAGATATACAGTGTACTAGGTGTGCATTTGTCATTTCGTCACATGTGCAGTGATGAAACGGCGTCCGTACCGTTTCTTCACTGAGATGTGCCGTGACTGGCGGCTTTGACGTCACGCAACTCCGGTCAGTCACAGAGTGGAGTCGCGGCCCCGGAAGGATGAGGGGCTTAAGATGGATGCTGCCTGCACAGGCAACATCGCAGGCTTCGTTTGAAGGTAAGTGACACATAATGGCCTACTATGCGATGCATAGTAGGCCATTATGCATCTACTTTGCAGGGGAATATAGAGGGGTTTACTTCCTCTTTAAGTTTCGCAGTGAGTATAACAAGCATGCTTTACTGCATATACTGACTGATTTTACGGTTGTGGGCTAATGGGCCGTACACACGATCTGAAAATCGGACGAAAAATCCTGCTTTCGAGGCGATCGTGCGATAATCGGATCGTTAGTACAGAGCTTTTGAGAGCCGATCACGACAGTTCATCTGATATTATTTGATCAAACACGAAAACTTTTCTCGTACGATACCAGATTGTACGATTTTCGTCCGAAAATGCAATACAAATACACTACAACACATTACATCACTTCCGATTTTTTATTCTGTCGTACGAGAATTTTCGTGACTTTAGTACACTCTTCTGATTCTATCTGAGATTAGCATGCAAAAAAAAAAAACGGATGATCTGTCGTCCGATTTTCGTATCGTGTGTACGGCGGTTCGACCGTACAGACTCGTGGATAGCAAATAAAGATGGGAGTAACCCACTAAAGTAGGACGTGGACTTAAACTGAACCATGTCGTCTCGAATCTGTCCCCTCCCTCTTCGTCGTGTTCATCGGTCTGTCAACACGACTCCACGTTTATTGTGCGACTATTCCCCTCTCTCGTCTCTCTCTACTCGAATAGTCAGACAACGAAGAGGAAAGAGAAAGGCGAGTGTCCGACCCCCTCCCTGGACATTCACACAGAATTTCACAATGATTTCGGGGCATGTGTGCTATGCTTTTAGCCTGCTGTCTAGTAG
>BLSH010193653.1:2585270-2597131 GCA_018402905.1 Glandirana rugosa | reverse complement strand
ATAGACTGGCGGGCGTCAATGGGTTGTTTTACAAGGTGATCTTTACAATCACTTTAATTATCATTTTGATATAAAGTAGTTGTTAAAATTTCCTAGTCCAAGTAAGAAAACTCACTGTTGTCCCCCCTTTGAAAGGCTTCATTATCATTGTCAGCGTCACTCATCACCCCACCTCTCCATAGAAGCACACACGATGCTCAGCCAAGCCAAGTTGTCATGTTTCTGCTCTCGCACGGTGGTGATGGTGCCTGCGGGCGGTCAGATATTGCTTACACGCTCTTGGATGTTCAGGACCAGCCTAACAGAGCGCATTTTGTAGATCTGTATCATTACAATTTGCTTACACCTAATGACATATTTTTTGCAGCTCAGCCAACTGCTCTTTCGTGTTATTTGTATTTATTTTTTATGATTGTATTGAATTTTATGAGACTTGCTGAGATTTTTGTTCCCTTCAAATCAAATGCAACAGTTTGTACAATCCAATGCAAAACAGAACAAGCCACACATGCTGTGACCTAGGCAAACTCCCCTTCGCCATGCATTGGTGCAAATATGCGTTAGATCCCTAAAAGGTTCTTCAGTCTCTAGAAAAGAAATTAAAAGTCAACAGCTAAAAAATACTGTAACTGCTGACTTTTAATTTAAAATGGTTCTAAAGGCAGAATGTTTTTTACTTAATGCATGAAGATTAAAAACCTGTGTGCAGCAGCCTCCCCAGCCCCTCTAATACTTACCCGAGCTCCATCTCGATCCTGCGATGTTGCACACGTGAGCTTCGGCTGTCTGTGGACTCTCCCTCATTTGAGGCAGCAGTGGGCGCTGCTGTCAATCAAAATCAGTGAGCCAATGAGTAGAGAAAGGGGGCAGGGCCAAGCCACGGCTTCATGTTTGAATAGCAAGCTGCTTTCTGCGGAGGCACTCGACAGGAGGGAGGGGCCAGGAGCACAGACAATCGACCGGAAAAGAGAAGGATCGGGGCTGCTCTGTTCAAAACCACTGCACGGAGCAGATAAGTATAACATTTGTTAATTTTAAGCAAAAAAAAAACAAGACTTTAGTACCACTTAAACCCCTTGGCGCCGGCTTCCTCCGGCCCTTTAAGGGGCTTGGTATTCCAGGAGGCGGGGCTTGGTATTCCAGGAGGAAGGGCTTGGCATTCCAGGAGGCGGGGCTTGTGACCATGTGACCGGCTGTTACGGTGGTCACATGATCAGAAAACTTCCGATCATAATAAGCGATCGGGAGCTTCTCGTGAGCCGCCGATCACTGTGCCAGGAGCGCACAGGGCGCACGCTCTTGGCACAGAACTATCGCTGCTAATGCACACAAACCTGCAGCCCCTTAGCGCCAAGAGGCTGCATATTTGTGTGCGCTTGGCACCTAGGGGTTAAGGACACTTACCTGTCCAGGGATCCAGTGCTGTCCTCAACTGTCCCGGTACTTTGCTGGTCTTCGGGTCCCCGACACGTCTAGTGTGGGAAGCTGGCTGTGACTTCTTGCGGGTTCAAAGCCGGCTTACCACTGTGCATGTGCAAGTTCTGCTGCACTTTGTGAATAGAGCCACAGCCTCTTGGTACCTGTGATGTGTTCCAAGAGGTTGTGGGCAGGGAGGGGGTACAACTTCCAATGGAATCTCCTAGGTGATTCCAACGGAGGTGGGAGCGGGTAACTGCCAAAACGAAGTACCCACTCCCCTCCAAAAAAAAGAAACCTCCAATATTGTTAGAAGGGGGGGGGGGGATTCTTAAAAGTGGAACTTCCCGTTTAGGGTGAGGTTCCACTTTAAATGAAATGTCAAAGTAGATATGAGAATGTACTTCTCTAAATTTCCACCTTTGCAGTCAAATTTAAGAAAACCCCACTTAAAGTGTTACTAAACCCAGAACCCTGTATTCACTATATCTGGTCTCCCACACTACACAGAGCACGAAGATGCAATTATTTTAGTAAATATGAACTGCTCAATACCTTTTCTCATGATCAGCATATAGCAGTCTTATGACTTCTATCAGTGCCTGGTGAAGCTTGTAGGAGGAGTTTTCATACTGCACTGAGCTGTCCTATGAGACTGCAGGGCTCCTGGCCCTCTGTCTGGACAGTGCTGATTGGCCCTGAGCTGATGACATCCACCTTCCCAAGAAATAAAAAACTCTCTAGCAATGCACACCAAGCTGAGCATGTGCAGCTTGACTCCAAAAGTTCTGTCTTATCCAGACATGTTCTGGAGTCAGTGGAAGAAGAAGAGGATCTGTGCATACAGGATCAAACAGCCTTTTTAACCCCTTAGGATCCACAGTGAGTATAACAAGCATGCTTTACTACATATACAGGCTGATTTTACTTTTGTGGGTTTAATAACACTTTAAAGTTTGTTGTTAGTATTTTAGAACAGACAATGTTCAAAACTACTTACAATCAATAATGATGATGACAGGGTTAATTATGGCAAAAACAGCTGCCCAGCCCCCTCAAACAAAGAGAAGTGCCTAGGATTTTTCTTTGCTGAAGAGTTCAGAATGGAGAAACTATGTGAATGGGACATGTAACACATGTAAAATAGTTTTTATCCCAATATGACTCCAAAAGCAAAAATAAAACTTTAAAAAGATGTGATCTAACAGTTACACAACACTGTGGCCAATTTACTAAAGTAGTAGAGAATGCTCACATTGCAAAGGGAATTTTCACTCATCCTAGTGAATGAGATGAAACAAAGTGAATCTCACAAAGAATACCCAATGATGTGCATGTACAATTGAAAAAACAGGATTTTCGCTTGCACATGATCGGATGATTGAAGTTTGCAGAACCTCACCTCATTGACTAAGCTAAGGTATGTTTTTTTCTTTGCAACAGGAATGAAGGTCCGTATTCAGGAACTTCCTGGTATTGGGTGACCACTGTCTCTGAGATGCTTTCCTTCATTCTCACCCATCCTTGTGGAGACTACAAGCAACCACGCCGAAAACGCATTGTACAAGCAGGGTGGCTGATTTACTAAAGGCAAATAGCCTGTTCGCTTTGCAAGGGAAGCTGCACTTTGCAAGGGTATTTTTCCCCAGAGCTTAGTGAATGAGGCAAAGATCTGCTGACTTCCATCATACAAACATGTTGCAAGCAAAATATGGTTTCGTTTATTTTCCTTGCATGTGATTTGGTCTTCTTTGCAAATTGAAATGTCATTACATTCAGTAAGGCATGCCATAGATTATGCAATTTTCATTCCTGCTTGATCCCCTTATCAACATAGCGGAGCTATTGTGTTCTCCTAGCGGAGGGGGCGGTGCGTGGGGAGCCTTACCTGCCAGAAGGGCACAATGATTACTGCCGCTGGCAATAATCACATGCTAAAAATCCGACATGTTGGTTGGGTACAATCAGCCTGTCCATAGATGGTCTTGGCAGGTCCCTGTTGAACCAGCTGAGATTCCATCCATCTATGGTCGGCTTAAGCTCCTGGCAAAATTCCTATGCAAAGCGCAACTTCCACTGAAGTATGAATAGCATATTTGTCTTTAGTAAATCAACCCTATGGTCCACAATTGTCCTTATCAGGGAGTCAGTCTAGAGCAATGATGTGTAGCTGGCACTGGATAGTGCATGTAGACATTAAGTAGCTAATAGATGGTGGAAGAGATTTCTGGCCTAGGCCAAAATAAGGTTTCTGGCCTAGGCCAAAATAAGATTTCTGGCCTAGGCCAAAATGATGCCATAAATCCCAGGAGTCTTTTATCTGCAAGAGGAGAGGAGGGGGTTTCTCAGCTATGCATACCCTCCTGCCTGCATGCCTGAACTAAGGGCAAATGGATTCCAGTAAGTAAATGCTACATGAATCATCTGCCCTTACTCAAGATGGCTGCAGCTAGAAATTCTGGGGGGGGGGGCGTTTTTCAACAAAATAAAGCATTGAGACAAGGATGAAGGGATGAGTTTGCTTTGAATAATGAAATTGCGTTTTCAGTTTGTAGTGCTCAGATGCAGTTGATTTCTGCTTCAAATTCTGCTAGGACCTGAATAACATCTAACAGAGTTTTCTCACAGGAACAAAAAGAGAGTAGAACGGGACCATCATAACTGGGTGCTGAATAGAGAGCTGGTACAAGGCAGGGGCGGAAGGGGTAGATGCCCTAGGCGCTACCATTTGCTGGAGGGAGGGGGGCGCAGGTGAAGCCGGCAGTGTGCTTCACAACACAGTAGCTGCCGGCGCCGCTAATAGCTGTAATGTATCTGTAGCTATGTGCCAAGTGCGCTCCTGCACCTGGCACAAACCGACAGACCACCGGCACTTAATTTCCCTTCCCTGTCAGGTGCTTTACTCTCCCTACAAAGGCGCATCATATTCCCAACCGATGGCGTGCTATCACTCATGGCCGGAGGCGGAATGGCGCCAAGTGGGTGCTTTAAAATTTTTCATTGCACCCCTATAGTCACTTAGAGCTCTCTGAGAAGATGGATTGGAGCCCGGGTCTCCTGCTTGTCATGAAGATTGCAGGCAGACCCGGTGTACTGTCCAAATGCCAAACCTGTGTCACTTCCGGTTGCTTAGAAACACAACAACTGCCTAATGATGATGAATTTCTGTACAACAATTTGTGGTTTTAAAAAACAGCGGCAACGGACTACAGTCCGCTGCACGGTATATGAGAGGAGATTTCTTTCCGCTCAGATACCAACCAAGAAAATGGCCGCCTGCTAGGTGGGGACAAGTTTGTCCCTGTTAGCCACTGTGTTCCTAACACAGCAACATCTCCCAGGTACAAACTGTAGTCCATTGCCAATGTTTTCTACAAAAAGAAATTTGTCATAATTAGGCAGCTATCGTGGTTTATAGAACCGGAGGTGGCGCAGGTTTGGCATTCTGCCGAGTTTGGCACTTGGGCAGAACACCAGTGTAGCGTTGTTCTTTGAAACCCCACACAAATGGAAAGTGACGTTCCGTCGCCGCCATGTTGCTACACCCACACACGTCCGCACTAAGGATACAGAGAGAAGGCGGCAAGCGGACATCTTATTACACCCATCGGAGTTTTTAATTTCACACTTCTTTTTAACAGTAAACTGAGCTTACATACTGAATTACCGGATATAGAAATATGTGACACTTTTTTGATGTTACATTTTAAAAGCAGTGGTGCTCTGTGACATTTCCTAAGCTGTCAGATCAGGAAGCTTGCCGCTGCTTATAAAATTCAATATCAAAATAGTGTCACGCAATTCTATATACTGTATTTTAGTATGTAAGCTCTGTTTACTGTTAAAAAGAAGTGTAAAATTAAAAACTCCGCTGGGTGTACAAAGATGTCCGCTTACCGCCTTCTCTCTGTATCCTTATTGCGGACGAGTGTGGGTGTAGCAACATGGCGGTGACGGAACACGGTCACTTCCGGTTTCCATTTGTGTGGGGTTTCAAAAAACGACGCTACACCAGCTCCTGATAGCAGCGTCGCTCCCATCCCCCCCAGCCCGTTCCATGTGTGCAAAACAGATCTCTTATCTGTCCAGGGGCTGGGCTGGCAGAATGGCGAGCAGACAAGTCAGATGCAGGACTGGACGATACTATTTCACTGCACTGACCTGCATAGGGAGATGAGAGGGAGGGTTCTCAGGCTTATCCAATCAGGCAGTATCCTTGCTGCAACCCCTCCCCCTTCCTCTGCAGCCTGTTTTGATTTTACAGAGGAAGAAGAATGTGAAGCCAAACGAGCCCTCGGCTCTCAAACTCCCATGTGAGTTATTTCTTCCTGTACATTGCTTCAGGGAGAGGAGAATCACCTTGTGCAGCAGCCTGGACAGTCACAGCTCCTTGTCTTAGTACAGGCAGTGGAAGAAGCAGAGGGAAGCATTCCCTATATGATGTATGTTCTGTTTAGTCACACACCAGGAGGCGGTTGTTAAAACTCCTCAGGGGCGGGGTCAGAGGGAACACAGACACCAAGTTTTCCTTTCTACTAGAAGAAATCATGTTTCCTATATGATATATGTCTACAAGAAACTCTGACTGAAAGAAAAAAATGGAAAATGCATGTGTTCTGTCCATCCCTCCCTCTGCTTGCTTCATCTTTAACCCTTAGGGCTTATTCACACTAGCTGTGCAGTAATTTTTTCATCTCCTCACCACCTGCTTTACCTCCTTGAACCTCGCACTAGTGCACAACTGTGTGGGGCTGCTGCAGACCAGCCCCAGTCACTTGAATGGGTTGTGTTTGGTGGGTGGTAGCACCTGCAAAAACTCTTTACACATGGGGGGGCACAGATTGCCATCCTCGCCTTGGGCAACGAAGGACCTTTACCCGGCACTGCTGAATAGAATAAACGCAATCAGCATGATGGGGGCGAGTTAGTGACCAAGCTGTATTTTTTAGGTGAACTACAGAAAACTGAGGTCACCAATCTTCCTACAATGCCTGGATCAAAGGACCAGCTGGACAGCATTAAAAAGCCATTGGCAGGAAAAACAGCTTGCATAATGTATATACATTTCAGCTTTGTAGTTCGCTGTCTGCCTGAAGTTCAGCTTTAATAAAAGTGTTTTAAAGAGCAAATGACAATTTTTCTTTTAATAAGCGCTAATGAAAAACTGCATTCTAAAGACTCTGAGAAAATCTGCTGAACAGCGCGTTGCTGCCTCTGATCTGCTATGGGGTACAAACATCCCATAACAGTGTAGCTCTTTAGGGGCAGCAGATGTAAGAGCAAATAAATTATGCAAGCTCACAGTTTAAATCAATTTCTCAATTTAATAGATTTCAGGGCATACTTATTCCTAGATATGTGGCCATGAGCTGCGTTACCACAAGGATTAGCCGCTCGGAATTGCTTATTTCTGCCGTCTGAAGTTAGATTTTATGCAACTTCCGAGTCTCTTGCAGTTGAGCGATAAAACTTTAAACACTTTTTTTTTTTCTTTGCGAAAACCTCGATCTCTACAAGAGTTTTAAAGTAAACATCATTCCAGATTTCATATGTTTTACACCAATGGATGTAGAATGACAAGTTATAATGACAGTTATTAAAGATCACTTCACAATTTTTAATAGAATTAGGTGCTGGAGCTGTGTTAAAAGAGCACCAAAAAATAATACTGCTGGCACCTAAGGTTTTGGTTTTCCTGTTAGTTAAAACACTTGATGAGGAGATGTGTCAGTAGTATTAAAGTGATTGTAAACCATTTTTTTTGTAAATAACAAACTTGTTATACTTACTGTACCTGCCCTGTGTAATGGTTTTGCACAGAACAGCCCCGATCCTTCTCTTCTTGGGTCCCCCACTGGCGCTTCTGGCTTCTACCCCCCCTATGAGGGCCCACCACATCAAGCCACTTGCTATGGGGGCACTCCCCAGACAGTTCTGTGTGTCCATAAACACAAAGAGCACGGCTTAGCCCCGCTAACCGCTCACTAAGGCTCCTTTCACACTGAGGCACTTTACAGACGCTATTTAGCTAAAAATAGCGACTGTAAAGCGTCTCAAAAGTCACTCCCCATCCACTCCAATGTGAAAGCGGGAGTGCTTTCACACTGGGGCGGTGCACTTGCAGGACTTTACAAAAAGTCCTGCAAGCAGCATCTTTGGGGCAGTGCGGTGAGCAGTAATATACCGCACCTCCACCATCCCTGCCCATTGAAAACAATGGGGCAGCGCTTCTGAAGTGGCTGCACACCGCCTCGGAAGCGCAGAGAGTGGGCACTTTTAACCCCTTGTGGGGGGTTAAAAGCGCACCGCTCCTGCCGCCGTAGTGCCGCTCTAACAGCGATAAATCCCCACTGTGACTAGTGGGGATTTACCGCTAACGCCCCACCGCCCCCAGTGTGACAGTAGCCTATGATTGACAGTAATGGGTGCCAATGACTCCCACTGCTGTCACTGATCCAGTGGTGCAGGGTGTTAACTGCACATGGGCCCCCGAGGAGGGGGAGCCCACTGTGCTCTCTGACACACACTGCACCCATGGATGCCTTAGGGCGCCAAGATCGGGGAGCGCTAATGGCCACTTGTGTGCAGGGATCCTCTGCACATCTGACCAACAGCACAGCAAGCAGGGGGAGGCCAGTCCCAGCAGTGGGGAGCCAAGCCCGCAGGTATATGGCTCCATGCAGAATACCCACACTGCTAGCTGGAAGGAGCGGGGATTAGACAGGAGGCAGCGGGGTAGAGGAGGGAGGAGCTGGGCATCAGAGGTAAGCACAGGACACAAGGTGAAAGCTCGGCAGAACAGTGGAGTAGAGAGATGCATCTGTGCAAGGCAGTCACCGTCTTCAGTACACAAGCAAGTGTACTAAGGTCGGTACCTTTTGGGCACAGACGCACCTCCCGAGTTCATAGTCAACAATATACTGGAAGTTGCCAAGAGTTCGGGGCCCGTCATGCACTCTGCCCAATACGGAGTGTACTCCATTAAATAAGCCACAGAGCTGCCCGCCGAAGGTACAGAGGGGGGATCTGGGAAACGCAGCTTCCCATTGCATCAACATGTGCAGCAACACTAACAAGCTCAAAGATGCAATCCCGGAACACAGTAATCACGGGACAATGAAAGCAAAACAGGCGTGTATGCTATTTGCACTAGTGACCCAGCTACACCAGGTTCTGTGTGGGCTCCCCCCTCTTTACTCCTACCACCAACAGAGAAGCCATAATAGCCTGAGAAATGAGATGTGTTAGATGTGCAGGAGGGGGATGCACAGATGTGCTGGGGAAGAACATATACCGGTATGTACTGGGGCGTGCAGAGGCATACTGGGGGTACAGAGACTTTAAGGGGGTATAGAGGTGTTTTGGAGGTACAGAGATGTGCAGAGAGCATGGAGGGGTATGGGGTGGGGGTGCAGGGAGTACATAGATGTGTTGGAGGTACAAAGGTGTGCTGGGGGGGGGGGGCGTGTCCGGCCGGCGTCTGTGATGGCCGCATAATCCAGAGCTCCTGCTCCAGCCTCGCTCATCGCGGCACACAAAGCGGACGGGGGAACCGATTCAGACCACTGAAGTGACCGGAATATCCCGAACACATAGGGGAACGATGAGCAAACGCAGGAAGGGCTCCAAGCAGCCACAGCGTCTCACGGACTTCTTCCCAGCTGAGCGGCGAGGAGGTAAGCAAAATGGCGTGGATGCATCTGACGGCCCGCGCCCGTACACAAGCACCTACCACGCTACCACCTCAGCCAGCCCCGCAGCTGCCTTTCACTCTCCGGAGGGAGAAGAAGCTTCCTTCTCCCCACCAGCCTCTCCTACAACACGCAGCCCGGCCAAAACAAAGCAAAGCAGGGAGGAGGATAATCCAGGCCCCGGCCTACACTCAGCCCTATTACAAACAGCAATGCAAGCCTCAGTACCAGGCCCCACCATAGAAGCCTTCCCAGCCTCAGAGTAAGCAATCTCTGAAACTACAATGAAAAGCATGCTTCTGTCTCTAAAACACTCTTTATTCCAGGACTTTGCCAACATGTTTAACCCTCTACATGACACAGTCCAATCACATGAGGACAGAATTGTTCACCTGGAAAATAAAATGGCAGATTTATATGCGGCCCACAATGATCTGGTGGATGCATACACTGACCAAGAACAAGAGATCCAACGCCTATTAAATAAGCTCTCCGACCTCGAGGACCACTCGAGGCGGAATAATATAAAATTTAGGGGCATACCGGAATCAATTCCACCGAATGAACTGACAAATTTCATCCAGCGCATGATGAAAGCCATGATCCCAGCACTGAGCGACATAGAGCTTTGCATTGACAGAGCTCATCGCATTCCAAAACCGAAATTTCTCCGACACAGCTCCCAGAGATACTCTTGCCCGCATTCATTACTATCACGTCAAAGAGCGGATCATGGCTGCAGCCAAGAGATCACCGATAGTCCCGGATGAGTTTATGAATATTTCCCTATACACGGATATTTCCCAACAAACAGCTTTAAACAGGAAAAAACTTCTGACCCTCACCAAAATACTACGTAACAACAACGTGATTTACAGATGGGGCTTTCCAACAAAGCTTTTGATCACGTGGAAAGGGAAAACATACCCAGTCTACAGCGTTGACAAGGGTCTAGCGCTCTTTAAAGATTGTCAACTATTTCCAGCAGAGATGCAAATGCAGGAAGGATCTCCCCCGGAGAGGCTACATAACGAATGGTCCTGAGCTCCCCCTACTATCACTCAAGCAGTAACAGATCTTACCCCCGTTGATACAGCCACTATGCGAGCAGAGGAACTCCCATTATCTTATACTAGTTCCCTAACCCAGTGTTCACTGGTGCTCTCATACCCCCAGATACCACGTAAGCAGCAAGCCAGCTGCAATGTTGTCCTGGGTTTCACCAGGCCTTTTTTACCCGCAGTTAATGACTGTTTCTGTTTTCTCTTCATACCTATGCTCTTTACCTTCCCGCATCCCTGTCTACCCAGGAGTCGAAGCAAGGTCTCAGATCTACGAAAGTCTACTTCTCTTCAACAGGACACCTTTGCTGGAACCTGCTTCCAAAGCCAATACACATCCGATGGTCCCACGACCTTATGACGCCTGGATCCAAGGTACTGTCCTAAGCACCCTTACAAAGTACATTCCAACTAACACAAGCTGAACTCACCACACAGTCATGCTGCTGAAAATTGTTTCCATTAATGTAAAGGGCCTTAACAGCCCCTTCAAACGCAACGCCCTACAAAAAGAGGCCAACTCTGCCAAAGCCGATGTAATCTTTGCCCAAGAGACACATCTTGCTGCTGAAAAGTGCCCAAAATTTAGCTTCCCTCAATTCCCTCAGGTCCCTATGGCCAACCACCAAAAGAAAAAATGCGGAGTCCTAATAGCCATCAGAAACACAGTGAATTTCAAACTCATCAACATCACTCCTGATCCCAATGGTCGTTATCTGATCTTAATATGCGAATTGAACAACGCTCTATTCACCCTGGCGAACATATATGCCCCCAACACCAAGATCAAAAAATTTCTCAACCCTCTGTTATCTGAAATTATGGAAAAAACACAAGGAACCCTGATTATTGGAGGAGACTTCAATGTAACATTGAATCCAGACTTGGACTCTTCCTCTACCAATAGGAAAACAAGCCCAGCAATCTCGATCCTACTTAACAAACACCAACTCTACGATGTGTGGCGCTGTCTGCACGGATCAGAAAAGGACTATATCCACTTATCCGCAGCACACGCATCGTACTCACGAATTGACTATTTCTTCATGATGAAAGGCCCTCTTCAATCAGTAATCAGTGCTTCAATCGGTACAATCTCTTGGTCTGATCACGCCCCTATTTCTTTAGAAATTCGAGACCAACCAATACTAAACCCACACCCAAGATGGAGGCTTAACTCAGCACTACTGGAAAATGAGAGCTCATTCCAAGAGATTGTACGGGAGCATAAATTTTTCTTTGAAACCAATGACAACCCTGATACTACACTGTGTGCAGAATTATTAGGCAAATGAGTATTTTGACCACATCATCCTCTTTATGCATGTTGTCTTACTCCAAGCTGTATAGGCTCGAAAGCCTACTACCAATTAAGCATATTAGGTGATGTGCATCTCAGTAATGAGAAGGGGTGTGGTTTAATGACATCAACACCCTATATCAGGTGTGCATAATTATTAGGCAACTTCCTTTCCTTTGGCAAAATGGGTCAAAAGAAGGACTTGACAGGCTCCGAAAAGTCAAAAATAGTGAGATATCTTGCAGAGGGATGCAGCACTCTTAAAATTGCCAAGCTTCTGAAGCGTGATCATCGAACAATCAAGCGTTTCATTCAAAATAGCCAACAGGGTCGCAAGAAGCGTGTGGAAAAACCAAGGCGCAAAATAACTGCCCGTGAACTGAGAAAAGTCAA
>BLSH010193653.1:2564363-2581673 GCA_018402905.1 Glandirana rugosa | reverse complement strand
TGCTGGAAATTATCCACTTTAGGTCATCTCCTTAAGCATTTCAAATCAAACATTACTTTCACTCACTTCTATCAACGACCTCAGAGGCTCACCTACATGACACAGTATGATTCCAGTCGGGGTGTCATGGGTGTGCCTCTACATCTACATTTATATGGGGGGTCCACCAGACCTAGAGTAGCCAAGCAGACACTATTTCTTCAAAAACTCCAAGGCGGTCTAGGTATGCCCAATTTCACCAATTACTATAGGGCAGCACAACTACCTAGTCTTACTAAGTACCACGCCATGCAAGAAACCCCACTCTGGGTGGCTGCAGAAACTGTGCATCTCGATCCGCTCTCAACTTCAAACTTACTCTGGCTAGCTACAAAGGACCGTGTACCCCTCAACAATCCCATAACTAAACATTTCATTACCCTATGGGATACCCTCAGATATAAACATAGATTGCAATCCGCCCACAATCCCCTCCTCTCCTTTCTCAAGAAACCAACTTTTTACCCGGCATGGGAATCCTCCCAAGCATTCTCAAAATGGGCCACTTTTGGGCATATTATGGCTGCACAACCTAGTGAACTCTACCACATTCCTCTCCTTTTCCTCTCTCCAAGAAACACACCATTTACCCTGTGCAGAAATATTTCGGTACCTACAGATTAAGAACTGTTATGCACAATACATTAGCAGCATCTTTTCTCTAAACCAATTTTATGAGTTTGAAACAATTTGTAAGCAAGACCCCCACGCTAGAGGCCTAATATCAATGCTTTATACTCAACTCTCATCCAACCTGAATCGGACAGGCCTCCCTACGCACTGAAATGGGAGGAAGACAGAGGCCATTCTATAGACTCCATGGATTGGTCAGCAATTTGGGCTGCCACTAAATCCTCCTCACCTAACGTACAAGGAAACCAACTACAAGGTACTTTCCCGTTGGTACATGGTACCCTTGAGGATCGCCAAATGTATCCCTTCCTACCCACTCCAGTACTTTAGAGCAGTGTTTCTCAACCTTTTACGGTGAAGTACCCCTGCAGGTCTACCCACCGCCATAAACTCTGCACTCCTCTCCTGCACATACTACCCACCGCCATACACTCTGCACTCCTCTCCTGCACATACTACCCACCGCCATACACTCTGCACTCCTCTCCTGCACATACTTCCCACCACCATACACTCCACACTCTTCTCCCTGCACATACTACCCATAACCATGCACTCTGTACTCCTCTCCTGCATATACTACCCACCTCCATACACTCCGCACTCCTCTCCTGCACATACTACCCACTGCCATACACTCCGCATTCCTCTCCTGCACATACTACCCAACGCCATACACTCCGCACTTCTCTCCTGCACATACTACCGTTCTCCTGCACATACTACCCACCTCCATACACTTCATACCCTTCTCCTGCACATACTTCCCACTGCCATATACTCTACACCCCTCTCCTGCACATACTACTTAGCACCATACACTCCACACTGTACATGTACCGTACACGCCCCTATTTAACATTACCACAATCTGCACTATGTAAGTCATCTCTGACTCTATTTAACCACACCCCTTTAAGCCACACCCATTACTGAGCGCAATTTGAACCACACCCACATTTTGCCGTGGTGTGCTGCATTTTTATTCTGCTCCATGTCTGGGGCCCACTTTTGATCTTGCACATGGGCCCACTGACTTCATGATATGCTCCTGCTCTAAACCTATGCAAAGGGAGAGAGCCGAGAGAGCCACTGCTCTCATGCACATCGCTGGACTGCACAAAGAAAGCATTATGGTAAACAAACAGCCTTTAGAACCACTTTATCCCCTCTGTGACATATTTTATTACCTGGTGATCCTGACAGTAAGTCTGTTGTTTTTCAGCTTTCTTTAACAAAACAAGCTGTCCAGCAAAAGTAGCAATTAGATAGATGAGACAAACCACTTACCACACTGACAGTGGAGCTTACAATGATCAGCTTTCATTCATTTATGTAAAGCCTTTATCTCAAAAGGAAAAAAGCTGTTGCTGTAACTGCTTAAAAAGGGTTAACTGGAGTTCAGTTTTAAAGTTATATTAAAGTCTTGTTTTTTTTAGTTAAAAATAACAAACATATATTATACTTACCCGCTCTGCACAATGGTTTTGCACCGAGCAACCCAGATCCTCCTCTTCTTGTTTCCCCTGCCAGCTCTCCTGGCCCCTCCCTCCAGTTGAGTGCCCCATAGCAAACAGCTTGCTATGAGGGCAACCGAGTCGAGCCACAGCTCCCTGTGTCCATTCAGACACAGAGCCTGAGCTTGGTCCCGCCCCTTTCTCTCCTCATTGGCTCACTGACTTTGATTGACAGCAGCGGGAGCCAATGGTGCCACTCTGCTGTCTAAGCTAAAGAGGAGGGGAGCCTCGGACAGCCAAGTCTCTAGTGCAACATCGCTGGATCTAGATGGACCTCAGGTAAGTATTAGGGGGGTACTGAGGGGGGCTGCTGCACACAGAAGGCTTTTTATCTTAATGCATAGAATGCGTTAAGATAAAAAAAAAAACTTTCTGACTTTACAACCACTTTAATGTGTTAGACAATAATGTAAACTAAAGCTCATCTAAATCTACTAGTCCATTCAACATTACTCTCTATGCTGATTGACAATGCTGCTGTCCAATGGGTGACTATGTTGCTCCTCCAGAGATGCAGAGGAGCAATGAATGTAGCCACCTTAAGACAGGAGCTGTGTTACTAACTGACAGGGAATAAAATCCAGTACATCCCTTAATAAAAGCACCACATACTGTAGTAAACACAAAAACACTGGTTAGGCACACATTTAACCCTTTGATCGCCCTAGATGTTTAACCCCTTCCCCGCCAGTGTTATTAGTACAGTGACAGGGCATATTTTTAGCACTGATCATTTTATTAATGTCACTGGTTTCCTCAAAGTGTAAAAAGTTTTAGTTAGTGTCAGATTGTCTGCCGCAATATCGTAGTCCTGCTATAAGTCGCTGATTTGCTGCCATTACTAGTATAAGAAAAGAAAAATAAATAAAAATTCCAGTATATATACACCATAGTTTGTAGACGCTATAACTTTTGTGCAAACCAATCAATATACGCTTATTGGGATTTTTTGTACCAAAAACATGTAGCAGAATACATATTGGCCTAAATTTATGAAGAAATTTGATTTTTTAAATATTTTATTGGATATGTTTTATAGCAGAAAGTAAAAAATAATGTTTTTTCCCCCAAAATTGTTGGTCATTTCTTGTTTATAGCGCAAGAAAATAAAAAACCCAGTGGTGATCAAATACCACCAAAATAAAGTTCTATTTGTGAGGAAAAAAAGGGCATAAATTTAGTTTCTGTACAGCGCTGCAACTGTCAATTAAATTAAGCGCAGCGCGGTATAGCAAAAAATGGCCTGGTCATGAAGGGGAGTAAATCTTCCAGAGGTCAAGTGGATAATAAATGTTTGCTTTTTGGGTTTAGTACTACTTTACATTTCTTAGCAAAACTGTTTCTTGACACAAGGCTCTGAATACAAAATAATATTACCTGCTTTTCTACTGTGGTACATTTATAATTGGAGGTTTGGTGAGCTGTTATTTACCTATGACATTTTTAACCACTTCAGCCCCGGAAGTATTTCACACTTTAGGACCAGAGCACTTTTTGCAATTTGGCATTGCGTCGCTTTAACTGACAATTGCGCGGTCGTGTGGCGTTGTACCCAAATTAAATTTGCGTCCTTTTTTTCCCACAAATAGAGCTTTCTTGTTGTGGTATTTGATCCCCTCTGCATCATTTCTGATCGCCGCTATAAACAAAAGAAGAGCAACAATTTTACAAAAAAACCCAAATTTCTTACTTTTTGCTAAAATACAAATCCAAAAAAAAAAATATAAAAAAACATTTTTTTCATCGGTTTTGGCCGATTTATATTCTTCCTCATATTTTTGGTAAAAAAAATCGCAATCTGCGTTTATTGATTGGTTTGCGCAAAAGTTGCCGCATTTACGGATGATGAGAATTAATTTCTGGGGTTTTTAATTTTTTTAAAATTTTTTACTAGTAATTGCGGCGATCTGCGATTTTTAGCGGTACTGCGATATTGCAGCGGACATGTCGGACACTTTTTTGGGACCATTGGCATTTATACAGTGATCAGTGCTATAAAAATGCACTGCTTACTGTGTAAATGCCATTTGCAGTGAAGGGGTTAACCTGCAGGGGGCGCTCTAAGGGTTAACTGTGTTCCCTGGGCGTGTTCTAACTGTATGGGGGCTGGGCTGGCTGGGGAAAGGGGATGATCACAGATTCCATATAGAGGAAGGCTGTGATCATCGCCCTTCCCCCTCTATGAGAACGGAGGTCCGTGTTTATATACATGGACCTCCGTTCTCTCGCTGCGGGGGGGCCATCGCGGGTAGCCGGCGGAGATCGAGTCTGCCCTACCCGCACCCTGGCCCCCCCCCCGAACACAGTGAGCGCACGAGCGCGCCTCCGGCGGCGCGCGTGCGCTCACAATATTAGTTATCGCGGCCGCCGTCAGGTGACGGCAGTTTGCGATAGCGAGCCACCTTGTCGCCGTGCGGCGGGCGGTCGGCAAGTGGTTAAACACCACTGTAGAAACAACCCACAATTGGCTTGTTTTACTCGTCATTGGACAGACCAGTTCACGGACACAGTATACCAGAGGTGGGAGCGGGTACCTACCAAAACTTGGTACCTGATTCCCATGGGATGCAATAAGGCAAAACACATTTTACCTTTAGAACCAACCACTTCAATACCGGGCACTTTCACCCCCTTCCTGCCCAGTCCAATCTTCAGCTTTCAGTGCTGTCACACTTTGAATGATAATTGCTCGGTCATGCAACCCTGTACCCAAACATATCTTTCATAATTTTTTGCGACAGAGATTTCTTTTGGTGGTATTTAATCATTTGCTAAACAAATGAAAAAACACAGAAGATTTTGAAAAAATATACGTTTTTCTTAGTTTCTGTTACATAATTGAATTTACAAACAGTAATTTATCTCCTTTAGGCTGGGTTCACACTTGTCCGACAAACGGACCGACATTGTGAGCACAAATCGCATGATATCACCAAATCAATGCTTCCCTATGAGAGCCGTGTTAACTGGTCCAATACAAGTCGCTTCAACTTTGAAAAAGGTTCCTGTACTACTTTGGTCCTACTTCAGCCCATTGAATATCATTGAAGTAGGATCAAAGTCGGATCCTTGTTCTCACCATCCAACTTGTGACATCCGACTTGGTGATTACAGCAGCAGTAAAAGGAATTTATCTCACACTGGGATTGTTTTGATTGGTCAAAGGACAAGTCACTATCTCAAAGTCGGAGCAAAATCTTATCTTGTTCATTCAAGTCAGATGGAAGTAGGACCAAAGTAGGACCGATGTTGCAGGGCAAAGTAGGATCAAAAGTCTGACTGTTTTTGTGTCAGATAATGTGAACCCAGCCTAACTGATGTGCTCTGATGGGCTGCACTGATAGGCAGTGTTAATTTTGGCAGCACATTTCGATTTAGTTTTGGTCTTGGGACTAGAATGGCATTTTAGTTTTAGTCCCATTTTAGTCCTCTGCAATTGTTTTAGTTTTAGGCTGGGTTCACACTATACGACACAAAAACGGTCAAACTTTTGATCCTACTTCGCCCTGCAACATCGGTCCTACTTCTGTCCTACTTCCATCCCACTTGAATGAACAAGATAAGATTTTGCTCCGACTTTGAGATAGTGAATTGTCCTTTGACCAATGAAAACAATCCCAGTGTGAGATAAATTCCATTTACTGCTGCTGTAAGTCGGATGTCACAAGTCGGATGGTGAGAACAAGGATACGATTTTGATTCTACTTCAATGATATTCAATGGGCTGAAGTAGGACCAAAGTAGTACAGGAACCTTTATCAAAGTTGGACCGACTTGTGCCGGACTAGTTAAGACGGCTCTCATAGGGAAACATTGATTTTGTGACGTAATGCGACTTGTGCTCACAATGTCGGTCCATTTTCAGACAACTGTGAACCCAGCCTTAGTCGAATTTAGTTGCCCAATTTATGGTGTAGTTAAACTGTAATGCATTATTTAAGCATTTCTCTACAATTTACAAACTCTTTATATACTGCTGGAGTGAAAAATCTAATATGCTATTATTTATGGTATTGAGGTATGAACATGCACAACAGACCAGTGTTAATTTTGACGTGAAATTTCAATTTAGTCTTAGTCTTTTGACTAAAATGGCATTTTAGTTTTAGTCCCATTTTATTCTTTTGACTAAAATGGCATTTTAGTTTTAGTCGTATTTTAGTCATCTCAATCGTTTTAGTTGACTAAAATGTTTTAGTCAGTTTTAGTCGACGAAATTAACACTGCTGATTGCACTGATATGCAGCACTGATGGGCACTGATATGCAGCACTGATGGGCACTGATATGCAGCACTGATAGGCACTGATATGCAGCTCTGATGGGAAGCCTTTATGGGCACAGATAGGCGGCACGGATTATCAGTGCAGGCCCCCATCAGGAGATCCGATTATCGTCTCTCCTCTACTCACGTGCTGTCAGCGCGAGTAGAGGAATGCCGATCGCCGGCACTTCTTATTTACACTGTGACCAGCTGTGATTGGACACAGCTGATCATGTGGTAAAGAGCCTACATCATAGGCTCTTTACTGTGACTGGAGATGCGGTGTGTCCGGGCGACACACCGCACTACCGATCACTGGGCTGCGTGCCTTGTTCTGAAAGAAGTCATATATGTCATTCTGCTATAGGCTGGGTAGGAAGGTGTTAACTTTTTCATTGTATGTGACCAGTACATTAACCCTTTTACCTCCTGAGCTCACTGAGTAAATCCTGATGTGCTGTATGTAGTGCACTATTACCAAGCTCAATGTTTTAACCCCTTTAATACCAGCATGTGTCTTCATGTACAAAAAACTAGGACAAAACAAGTGATCATCTTGTGGTGTCTGCTTCCCGGAAAGGGGTCATTTTGGAGATATTTGTACTGTCTTGGCATTTTTATTTTAATGGATCGTAAGGGTATCCTTTTTTTTGTTTTTTGATATAGTAAAACAAATTAAACAGCAGCACCAAAATAACACTCTATATAAAATATATATATATAAAATTCAGTGTTGTATGGAGGACTGTCAGTCAAACTATCCCAGCACTGGAAACTGAAAAACAAATTGGTAATGAAGGGATATTACAGGCTGGTACTCAAGTGGTTAAGGTATACTACTGAAGGATGGATGTACATGTTCCCTAGATTACTTCAAGGCTGACTGATGGGTAGGAGACATGGGGCCGCCGGAAAGAGGAGTATAATAGCTGTTCCATTGAAGGGAATTTCCTATTTTTTTTTTAAAGACTGACAAGGTCACTTTAGAGTGCCCTCAATGTTATACCACAAACCTTTTTGCTAAGCCCCAACCCCTTTCCTTCAATGTGCCTTGGCTGCTGCGGAAAACTGCACCTTCACTGGAAAGAAGTGCCTATAAATGACTATAAATGGTTTTTCCAGTCCAGGGAGAGGAACTACAGTTCATACAAGACGGAAATCAATTTATCTTGGTGACCCCTTTCACCTCTGAAACCAGTGAAAGAATAAAACCTTTACAATTACACAGAGAGAAAAGGCTCCACTCCATATACTGTTCCCAACACACTGACATATCCAACAAAATATATGATGACACCAGTCAGGCTCCATCATATCTATCCTGACATTCCCTTCCGATGTTGGAGAAGTTGTAGCCAGGAGGGGTCTTTGAGTCACATCATCTGGTTCTATCTAGTTGTTCAAAAATTTTGGACTATAAAGCATCGGCTAGTAAAAGAACTACCAGGTCTCAATGTCCCCCTGGACCCATATGTATATATGCTAGGTAAACTTTTTTGCAGGACCAGGTCGCCCTCTCAAAGGCTGTTAAAACCACATTTTTACAGCTGCCAGATGTGAGATCTCGTATTGCTGGAGACCACCTCTACTACCACACCATCCAAGGCCACAATCAGGGGGGTACAGGGAGTACTCCTGTATGGGGCCCGAGCGTCACTAGGGGCCCGGTGACGGGCCCACTCCCCGCACATGAAAAAAGCTGTCACCTGCGCTGCGAGCTGAGGCAGAGGGGGGCACCAGGACAGCCCATACTGATGTCCCCAGGCTGCTGCAGTGAACAAAGGGGGTGGGCGGAGGCAGGGAGCAGACTAGACTGGGCATCGCAATCTGTAACAATTAAAAGAAAAAAACTTTCCCCAGCCCAGCAGACTCTTTCCTCACTTTCGGGTGCCAGGCGGTGCGCAGCGATCTGCCCGTATCACAAGTACATGACAGTTCCCGTCTGCGGATTGATATAGAAGAGAAGAGACGGGAACTGTCATGTACTTGTTGTGATACGGCCGCCACCCGGCACCCGAAAGTGAGGAAAGAGTCCAATGGGCTGGAGAAAGTTTTTTCTTTTAATTGTTACAGATCGTGGCGCCCAGTCTGCTCTCTGCCTCTGCCCACCCCTTCCTTGTCTGCAGAAACCTGGGGACATCAGTATGCACCCCCCCATGGCGCCCCCCCTCTCTGCCTCAGCATGTGGCGCAGGTGAGTGATTATTTTCATGTAAGGGGAGGCGGGCCCGGCGCCGGGCCCTAGCAGCCCAGTCCCCAGGACCAGCAGCCAGACCCTCAGCCCCGGGACCAGTAACCAGGCCCCAACAGCCAGACCCCCAGCCTTGGGACCAGTAACCAGGCCCCAGCAGCCAGACCCCCAGCCCCAGGACCAGTAGCCAGACCCCTGGCCTCAGGATCAGTAGCCAGGGCCCAGCAGCCAGATCCCCGGCCCCAGGACCAATAGCCAGGCCCAGTAGTCAGACCCCGGCCCCAGGACCAGTAGCCAGGGCCCAGTAGCCAGACCCTAGGCCCCAGAACCAGTAGCCAGACTCCCAGCCCCAATAGCCAGACCCCCAGCCCTGGTACCAGTAGCCAGGCCCCAGCAGCCAGACCCCCTGCCCCAGGACCAGTAGCCAGGCCCCAGCAGCCAGACCCCCTGCCCCAGGACCAGTAGCCAGGGCCCAGCAGCCATACCCTCGGCCCCAGTACCAGTAACCAGGCCCCAGCAGCCAGACCCCCGGCCCCAGGACCAATAGCCAGGGCCCGGCAGCCAGATTCCCGGCCCCAGGACCAGTAGCCAGGGCCCAGCAGCCAGAACCCCGGCCCCAGGACCAATAGCCACTGACACCAAGGATGGGGCACTACCCTCTCACTGACACAAATGATGGGGCAATATTCCTTCCACTGATACGAATGATGGGGCACTATTCCTTCTACTGATACCAGCGATAGGGCACTATTCCTCCCACTGATACCAATGATGGGGCACTATTCTCCTCCTACTGACCACAGATGCTATGTAATTTTTTACTCCCAGTGACCACCAAAACCAAGGCGTTTTCTACTCCCACTGGCCATAGTGGGCTACTTGTCCTCCTAAAGTCAGAAAGACAGTAAACTGGCCCTTTGTTTTAAAAGTTTGGAGACCCCTGTACTACAACATTTGAAAGGAGGGCTATCCCATGTAGCCTGCCTGAAGCATCCCTGTCCCTCTCTTTTCCCTTGTTACCCCGATTGTGCCTTGATGTAACAAAAAACAATAAAACCTTCAATGTAAAAAAAAAGTATATGAAAGAAGCTGCAGTACAATCAATAGCAACTAAGTACATTATATTTGTTAGATTGCCAGTACAGGTTACAAAATTGAAAATACAGCTGCTTGGATTACCCATAGCAACCTGATCCTACCTTTCTGAGACCCATTAACAAATCCAGCCCAGGATCTCTCTACAGCAGCCTTTTTCAACCAGGGTGTCTGGGAACCCTGGGGTGCCTTCGGGTTTCTTCAGGGGTGCCTTGGCAAAATACTTAAAAATGGCCCAAAATTGTATACAAGCGGTGGATCATCAAGCCTGCCTATTAGTTACACAAAGCTACAGGTTTTCATTGTTCAACATTTCAACCTTCTAGTTGCTGGTGTCCTATCAACCACTGACATCATCAGTTGACAAGCAGGTCATCGGGTGCCTACACAGCATCCTTGCTTGCCCCTCTCCATCAGCACTGGGGTCACATTAGCAGAGGAAAAAGAAAATGAGAGAGAAGAGAAACACTGGAATACTAGTCAGTACCAGTGTGCTTTGGAAGAATAAGCCTTGGTTCACACTATGAACCTCACATAAATAGTAAAGGCACCACACCACATTCCTGGTCAATTCACATGTGATTCAGTGAAGTGCGATTTGAGCCCATTCATTTTAAATGGGCTCAAACCGCACTGCATTGCACCAAAGTCATGCATGCATCAAATTTGGAACCGCACTGCAAGCAGATTGCATGGTACTTTGCTCCATGCAATTCAATGTGGGCAAACACACTGCGCTTGTGACCTGCATTTGGGGTGTCGTTAAGATTGCACTGACACCCGCTACAGATCACAAGGGCAGCGCAATTTGAATGCAGTGTGGGAAACGTGCACGGATGGTGGGGTTTCCGGCACTGCATTAGTGTGAACCCAGGCTTAATCACTTCTAACATTGGGTTTTCTACATGTGTGGATGTTGCTGCATTTTGTAAAACTATTAGTTTCGTTTTTTACATTTTAGAATGAGGTGCCTCGAGATTGTGCAGAATTTTAAAGAGTGCCTTGACTGAAAAAGGTTGAGAAACACTGCTCTACAGGATATGGAATACCCTTTCAGATGGTATTGCTGCCACCTAATGGTCTAACACAATTTAGTAACATTGCAACAGCAATACATGATTACAACTATAAATTATAACATTCTGCTGAGCAACTCTGTAAATGAATACACAATTCAATCACATATTGGCTATTTTTTGCACAGAATCACCAGGCAGCAGCAATAGGGTTGTATGTAACACTATTGTGATAGTAGAAATCAGGGGAGTATTAGCTGATAGGAAAAATTGGTGAATCAGAAATGTTATGCCCTTCCTGAAGAGATGCATTTAAAGACCTGAAAGATTGGTGAATGCCTGATTCATGTAGAAGGCAGTTCAAGAAAACTGAAGAAACTCATGAGAAGTCTTGGAGGTGTTATAGTGACAAGGCAAAAAGAAAGCATAATACAGCAGTGTTGAGTTGTCTCTTGGGTGTAGCACTGAGAATAAAGAGGGAACTCAGCACCACGCCCCCTATCACCTATACCTTATGACATTAACACTTAGTGCCGGTTCACACTAGTGCGATGACTAACATCGCATGTGAATCGCACCACATTGTTGTTCAGATCACATGCGCTGTCTGTGCGATGCGATTTCAGCCATACAAATTGTATGGCTGAAATTGCATTGCATTCGCACCAAAATGGTGCAGGACCCTTTTTTGGTCTGCACTGGAATCGGATTGCATGAGAGTTCACACTTATGCAATACAATTCCTGCACCACTTCACAGTTTGCACTGTGATCTGCGAACAAATTTGGGGGTGTCATTAATTTTGTTAGCGGTTCGCAGTACTCAGTGTGCGATTCAGGTGCGATGCAGAAATCCGCATTAGATTCGGAGGGTTTCCGCATCGCACCAGTCTGAACCGAGCCTTAGGGGTTGATTTACTAAAGGCAAATAGACTGTGCACCTTGCAAGTGCAGTTGCTCCAGAGCTTAGTAAATGAGCAGAAGCTCTGCTGACTTCCATCATCCAATCATGTGCAAGCAAAAATGTTGTTTCTTTTCTAATTTTCCTTGCACGCAATTGGGTATTCTTTGCAAAGTGAAGCTTTAACTCATTTACTAAGTTCTGGAGCAACTGCACTTGTAGAATGCAACTGCACTTTGCAAATTGTGCATTCTATTTGCCTTTAATAAATCAACCCCTTAAACTGGAGCTTTAAAGAAAAATTCAAAATGTGCGAACAGACAGGCTTTTTATTGCAGAAGGGACATACCAATATCTCTTCTTCAGTAAAGAATTATTATCAACCAGTTTACAATCTTCTGTACAATATTCACTGACCTGTACATGCATAGCTCTTTGTACAACCTTGGCATCTGCTTTAAGAATTGAATTATCATATATGGAAAGAATTTACGCTATCCTGGTGTGACATACTGAAGCAGAGCATGATCCCCTCCTTTTGGAGACTGGGCCGCAGGGCAGTATTCCAACATAACGACCCCACACTTCCATGACGACCACTGCCTTGCTAAAGAAGCTGAGGGTAAAGGTGATGGACTGGCCAAGCATGTCTCCAGACCTAAACCCTGTCGAGCATCTGTGGGGCATCCTCAAACAGAAGGTGGAGGAGCGCAAAGTCTCTAACATCCACCAGCTCCTAGATGTCGCAGTGAAAGAGGACTCCAGTGGCAACCTGTGAAGCTCTGGTGAACTCCATGCCAAAGAAGGTTAAGGCAGTTCTGGAAAATAATGGTGGCCACACAAAATATTGACACTTTGGGCCCAATTTGAACATTTTCACTTAGGGGTGCACTCACTTTTGTTTCCAGCCGTTTAGACAGGTTGAAGGGGTGGGGGGTCAGCCTGTCAGTGCTCAGAACATATGCCGCACATTGCATCATACTGGTGTTCATGGCTGTCATCCTAGAAGGAAGTCTCTTCTAAAGATGATGCACAAGAAATCCCACAAACAGTTTGCTGAAGGCAAGCAGACTAAGGACATGGATTACTGGAACCATGTCCAGTGGTCTGATGAGACCAAGATAAGCATATTTGGTTCAGATGGTGTCAAGTGTGTGTGGCGGCAACCAGGTGAAGAGTACAAAGACAAGCGTGTCTTGCCTACAGTCAAGCATTGTGGTGGGTGTGTCATGGTCTGAGGCTGCAGGAGTGCTGCCGGCACTGGGGAGCTACAATTCACTGAGGGAACCATGAATGCCAACATGTACTGTGACATACTGAAGCAGAGCATGATCCCCTCCCTTTGGAGACTTTGCCACAGTATTCCAACATAATGACGACACCAAAGGCACCTCCAAGATGGCCACTGCCTTGCTAAAGAAGCAGAGGGTAAAGGTAATAGACTTGCCAAGCATGTCTGCAGACCTAAACCCTATTGATCATATGTGGGGCATCCTCAAGTGGAAGGTGGAGGAGCAAAAGTCTCTAACATCCACCAGCTCCATGATGTCGTCATGGAGGAGTGGAAGAGGACTCCAGTGGCAACCTGTGAAGCTCTGGTTAACTCCATGCCCAAGAGGGTTAAGGCAGTGCTGGAAAATAATTGTGGCCACACAAAATATTGACACTTTTGCCCAATTTGGACATTTTCACTTAGGGGTGTACTCACTTTTGTTGCCAGCGGTTTAGACATTAATGGCTGTGTGTTGAGTTATTTTGAGGGGATAGAAAATTTACACTGTTATACAAGCTGTACACTCACTACTTTACATTGTAGCAAAGTGTAATTTCTCCAGTGTTGTCACATGAAAAGATAGAATAAAATATTTACAAAAATATGAGGAGTGTACTCACTTTTGTGAGGTACTGTATATATATATATTTTTTTTAGTAGAGGCCTTACAGAATAAAATGATCAGTGTTGCAACTTTTTATGTCACACAGTATCTGCGCAGCGTTTTTTCAAACGCACTTTTTTTTTGGAACAAATGCAGCTTAATGAATTTAAAAAGAAAAAAGACAATATTTACTGCGGTTCTTTTTGTATAATGTGAAAAATGATGTTACGCCGAGTAAATAGATACCTCACATGTCACGCTTTAACCGCTTGCTGACGGCTGATCGGCATTTGACGGCGACAGTGTGGCTCGATCGCGCGGATCGCCATCATATGACGACGGCCGCGAGATCGAGCCCAGTGAGCGCGCGCGCGCCGCTGGAGGCGCGCCCGCGCGCTCACTGTGTCCGGGGAGGGCCAGGGAGCGGGTGTGGCGGAGTGATGCCCTCCCCCCCCCCCCCCGGAGTGAAGGAACGGAGGTCCGTGTAAGTAAACACGGACCTCCGTTCTGTGACAGGGGGAAGGGCTGTGATCACAGCCTTCCTGTACATGGAAGCTGTGATCACTTCCCTTACCCAGCTAGGGCAGTCCCCCCACAGTTAGAACACGCCCAGGGAACACTGTTAACCCTTAGAGCGCCCCCTGCAGGTTAACCCCTTCACTGCCAACGGCATTTACACAGTAATCAGTGCATTTTTATAGCACTGATCACTGTATAAATGCCAATGGTCCCAAAAAAGTGTCAAAATGTTCTGACATGTCCGCTGAAATATCGCAGTACCGCTAAAAATCGCAGATCGCCGCCATTACTAGTAAAAAAAAAAACCCCTAGAAATGAATTCTCAGCATCCGTAAACGCAACCACTTTTGCGCAAACCAATCAATAAACGCAGATTGCGATTTTTTTTTATCACAAATATGAGGAAGAATATAAATCGGCCAAAACCGATGAAAAAAATGTTTTTTTATATATTTTTTTTTTATTTATATTTTAGCAAAAAGTAAGAAATTTGGGTTTTTTTGCAAAATTGTCGCTCTTCTTTTGTTTATAGCGGCGATCAGAAATGACACATCGGTGATCAAATACCACCAAAAGAAAGCTCTATTTGTGGGAAAAAAAGGACACAAACTTTGTTTGGGTACAACGTCGTACGACCGCGCAATTGTCAGTTAAAGCAACGCAGTGCCGAATCGCAAAAAGGGCTCCGGTCCTAAAGTGTGAAATCCTTCCAGGGCTGAAGTGGTTAAAATTGCGTCTGCCCATGGAATGGTGTCAAACCAATGTGCTTAAAATTCTCCATAGGTGTAGCTTTAAACGCCTTTACAGATTACCAGTTTAGAGTTACACAGGTCTGGTACTAGAATTATTGCTCTCGCTCTGATATTTGCGACAATGTCTGTGTGGTGCAATCACTGTTTACATATGCGTGCAGGAGTAACGTATGAGTTCCCATTTGTGCCTAAGCACGGGGGGATGGGGTGCTTTTTTTAATTATTATTATTTATTTTATACAAAACTTTATTTTTTACACTTTTTTTAATTTTTATTTTGGATTAACTTTATTGCTATCACAAGGGATTAACAAAATCCCTTGTGACAGTATGGGGCCATGACCGGTCCCCTTTATGGAGAGATCTGGGGTCTATTAGACCTCAAATCTCTCTGGCCTCCAATGCAGCTGATCAGACACAGATTGGTCCGATCAGCTGCGTTCCTGGCCGCTAACAGCCAGGTAAACAAAGAGGCTGAACTTCAAAGTGATGACATACTTGTCGCTCCCAGTTTCAAGGGTCACAGAGAGAGAGGAACAACTGCAGTTACTCTCTGTCTGAGCTATGCTACCAGTCGCATTGCTCCCGGGCTCCACGAACGGATGCTAGAGCCCAGGAAAGGCGGCATCGATGGGAGTGGGGTGGGACAGCCATCCGCCACCCGCAGAAGTGATTGCATGGCTATTTAGCCACTCAAATCACTTTTGCTACAAAGGGAATCGCTGGGTGAAAATTTTCATACCGGGATGATGCCTGTAGGTGCAGGCATCATCCCGGTATAACCACTGCAACCCGAGGATGTCCATGCCTCTTCTGCATTAAAAATCCTACCTGTTCACCCATTTTTATTTCTTAGCATAAAGTTCTACTTTAAGGAGACACTGTCACCTTGTCCATAGAGAAAGGAGCAACGAGGGAGCGCAGGCAAGATAAGTATAGAGGGAGAGAACTTTGCAGAGATGATGGTGATGTCTCTAACAGGTAACCCAAGCCTAACCCTTGTTCCTCTGCCCAATCTTAAAGTGGTTGTCAAGTCATGATATAATAAGGCTTACCTGTAGGTCCCGGGAATATCTCCTAAACTTGCACAGTTTAGGAGATATTCCCTGTATCTGCATGGGCCAACATCATCGGCACATGCGCAATGAAGAAATGGCCTGACTGGGCCGTTTCTTCACTAAGTGTGTCATAAATGATGGCTCCTGTGCGCACGCACGGGATTGATGTCAGAGCAACTCCTGTCAGAGTGCTGGACTCCACGCTGTGATTGGTCAGAGCCCGGGATCCCGGAAGACGATGGACACAACATGACGCTGGTCACAGCGGTGCTCGGGGACCACTGCAACGGCATCTATATAAGGTAAGCATTTCTCTTGCAGGTTTTTTTTTTTTTCCCCAAGCCTTGATAACCACTTTAACCCTTTAACTAAAAAATCTTATCATAATTGTTCTGGTTTAGTAGCTCAAGGTATTGGAAGTCGCACATCTCTGAAAAACCCCATAGGAAGGTGTATGACAGCCTCAGCCCGGGCTCCAGCCAGGCTACGCCCCCAACGTATTTCACTCCTACCATGGAGCTCTGTGGGTGGAGTGAAACATATTGGGTAAGTGGCCTGGTGGGTGCAGGGGCTGAGGCTTTCATACATGGAGTTTTGCAGAGATGTGCGGCTTCCAGGACTTTTCCAATTTTCCATTAGATGTCTAGAGCTGGGACGAGCTCTGTCCTTGTCTGCACTCCAAGCGGTTGCTACAGAAGAGGACCCGGTGGAGCCTTGAGCAGCACCTGTCAATTTAGTTTGGATCACATTAAAAAGTATGACCACTAGACAACTAGCATTACTCACAACGGACAACTAAGTATACGGAGAAGGCGGTCATTTTAGACGTACTGAAAATACAAATCCGTCACTATAAAACCCGTGTATTCCATTCATAACCAGCCCATTACATTCAAAACCGGGTTATCAAGTTCGTTATCAAATAAAAAAACCGCGATTGATGTAATGAAGATGTGATGACTCTCTTCATACCTACCTAGGAAGAGTAAGACGTTTACGATCAACAGATCACCAGTATGAAAAATTACACTAGGTTTGATTTAACTGTCCACGACGAGTTCCGAGGTGGCCCAGGAGAAGACATCGTTGGCGAACCTCACGTCTGTTCCTGTCTCGAGCAGGGTCGAGATCTGTAGATTACCTTTTAACCTTTTCAGGACCTTCGGCGTGTAGAGACGTTTTGAGGTACATACTTTCGGAGTCGGGGACGTGGGTGGTCCGGTGAATGGGTTATACAAAGTGAGGTGGGTGTCTCGAGGTACCATCCTCACTTTATGCAACCCCCGCATCGGACCGACCTCGGGCCCGACTCCGACAGTATGTGGAAGGATACCCCAAAAAGTCTCTACACGCTGAAGGTTATGGAACTCGATGATTTGGTCTTGTTAATACTATTCTAAAAAATCAATTTCCCAATTTCACCAATAGTTCCGAACCCCTTTTTTTTTTTT
>BLSH010193653.1:2549631-2562201 GCA_018402905.1 Glandirana rugosa | reverse complement strand
AACTGCCGCTGTCTCACCGAGACATTGCGCTTTACGGCAGTATGCTGCCGCCGGCGCTATGTCTCGGTGACACTCGCGCGCACGCGCGAGTGACACAAGCCCCCCCGGTCCCTCGCCCACGCCGCCGAAGCTAACGGCGGCCGGTGGGCGCTAGGGGGGGGGGCCTCGCTTACTCGCCTCCAGGCACATACATTTGTGCCTGGAGGCGAGACACACTCCCCCTTCCCGACACTAGTGTCGGAAGGACATGCACTTCCGACACTGGTGAAGGGAAGGGGTCTATCCGTTCGGGGGTTTGTCAATCTTGTGCGGGTCGGCGGCAATCGAAGCCGCCGCACCCGCTCCCTGGCCCCCCCGAACACAGTGAGCGCGCACGCGCGCTCACAGTGGCTCTGTATCGCGGCCGCCGTCGTATGACGGCATTTCGCGTTACAGAGCCACTCTGTCGCCGTCAATTGCCGATCAGCCGTCGGCAAGCAGTTAAATAACTCAATTTTTTTTGGGATAAAATGTAATCCTTCTGGGTGATCAATGTACACCACAAGGATTTTTAACAAACTGTTGCAGAGTCCTACCTGTTTCTAATCTGCAGAAATAGTGGTTTGTTCGTCCACGTCCTGTGCAGACTGGTTCCGCATGGGAGGGTCTGGTTCATTATAATCAGCTTGTGCATTCTCAGGAACGTTGCAATGTCTGCATCCCTTTAGAATTAACCCTTAGGTTAGCTTTATGCTAGCCTGCAGAATAAAACACGGGGGGGGGGGGGGTGGGGGAAGGTTAATTGAGCTGCTGCACCACTTTTTTGGCATTGATCCCTCTTGTTAATATGTTGCACCAAATTCATAACGTACTGTCAGTATACACAGCTGACTGGTTGCAACCAATTGGAATATTTTCCAAAATGTCCTTTTCACAGAAGTAAATTAAATATTTGACTTCTTTTGAAGAGGAGAGGCTACACACAGATCAAACTTCATCCATAAAATCCTAAGGAGATAAACAATTTTATTATTAAAAAATCTTAATCACAATCAGATAACTGGTAACTGGCATGGTAACAATAGGTGCTTGGAGCAAATTAAGGTGGAGATGTGCAGGAACATTCAATGACTCATATAGATGGTAAGGTGCGCTTCATTGCCAGGTCAAATTGATGGATAGCTCAGCCCCTGGATCTCCTGGGAGGTCTAAACAAGGGATGGAGCCGGTGACAGCCAGGAAGCCCCGAAGGAGACACATCCATGGGCCAGAGCAGTCACGTTTATCTGCTTAGGATTTCATGGATTTATCCTTGTTTCTACTACTTCGGAACAGCGCTCCCCTTTTTGTCCCTACTTATTGGTCTTATGTGTTGGGGAGCAGCGGTCAGTGTTGAGTGCTTCCTACATTACCACTTGGCATAAAACTTCATCCATTCCCTGCTGGTCTGGCTGAATTTCGATCAGTGCATGGTCAACTTACAGCAGTATTATACAAAAGAAGGTTTTGGGTTTAATACCACTTTAAGATGACTTCTTTCCCGCCATCCTTAAACATCTCATATATCTGAAACCTCTCCACCCTTCCTGGTCAAACATCTCAACAATGTTTAACATCAGCAGCAAAATCTCTGATTTCCCCATCCAGCAATATATATTCACCCAAGTGTCACATTTCTATCAGACCTACATTAGGGCTTGGTCATTTAGGAGGTTTCATTCGGTTTTGATAGATTCACTCTTGACCTCTGTAGTCTTTGATAGGTTGACTTTCCTTTCAGAGTAATCCAATTGGAAATTGATCTTCTTGACTCATCCCTCATGGGTGTGCTTATGAATAGAGGTTAACTGAATTAAAAAAACACACATTGTGACCTCATAAACCTACCAAAGTGTAATCAGGATAGACACTTAATTAAAGTCTCCCTGATCCCTCCACTTCCTGTATCCCTCTCTCTGCTTTGACCACGAAAATCAGAGCTGCTGAGAACTGACAATTGTCAGCGTACGTCCCTCCGTCATCCACAGCTTTCCTCTCTGCTCTCACCTCTCCCCCTCTATGTCTCCACTCCCCCCAGCTATTAGGAAAAATAAAAAACTTACAATGGTCACTGCCAGCCCCTCTATCATAGGCAGGCATACCACACTAAGTTTTTCCTAAAAATGAGGCTTGTAAATACCGTTGTAGAGTTATCTTCAGGCCGGTCACATGACTTGCGGCCACTTTACATCGCCAATCTAGGGCTTCTGCGAAAGGGGCTGAGCAGCCATGTCACCTCCCTGGCTGACGTTCTGAGGGAGATCTCGGCCCCTCCTGCAGTAGCCATATATCAGAGGTGTACAGCGGCTGCGTGTCACGTTACCGGCCTGAAGATCACACTAAAAAGGTATTTACAATCCTCGTTGTGGTACGCCGTCCTATAATAGAGGGTCTGGCAGTAATTTATATCTTTGACTTAACAAACACTTTAACATTTTGGTAGAGATTCCCTATAAAAAGGATCATCCTAGATTTTTAGAAAGGTGCCTTGTGTAGCTAACGCGTACACTATATTACCAAAAGTATTGGGATGCTTGCCTCTACACACACATGGCATCCCAGTCTTAGTCCGGGAAGGCTGCCCACAAGGTTTGTGCTGGGTGTCTTAATCTATCCATTACTATATACAGTATGTGCTTCTAATATGGAGGCCTTAAAAATTGATAGCGTTAGGACTGCAGATAATACTGGGGTACCTTGTTGCGGCTTCTGCATGTATTTGCAAATGTGTGCAAACTAAACCTCTGTTTTAATGTGAACTGTTAGAGAGAACAAATCGGTTTGTTGCAGGCTGGCTGGTAAGTTGAGCAGGGAATTTCTTTTTTTTTTTTTTTTTGAAATGCTCTATGTAGCTACCTAAAAACATCACAGCACCCTGCCTCAGTACTCCTCTCATGAGCCCTCAGGCGTGATGCAGACAGGAGGCTGCGTCTTGGGAGAAGTTATATAAATATCAAAATGCCCTGATGGGTGGATGTCAGTCTAGTGCAGGGTTCTCCAAACTTTCTAAACAAAGGGCCAGTTTTATTGTTCTTCAGACTTTAGGAGGGCCAGACTTATATATACATGTTTGGTATCAGGGGGAGGAATAGTGCCCCATCATTGGTATCACTGGGAGAAGTTGCACCCCATTGTTGGTATGATTGGATAGAATAGTGCCCCGTCATTGGAAAGAATAGTACCTCATTATTGAAGTCGGTAGAAGAAATGGTGCCCCATCGTTGGTATCATTGAAAAGAATAGTACCTTATTATTGAAGTCAGTAGGAGAAATGGTGCCCCATTGTTGGCATCAGTTGGCAGAATAGTGTCTCATATCAATGAGAAGGATAGTGCCCCAAGGGCCAGATAAAGGCAAGCAAAGGGCTGCATCTGGCCCCAGGACCGCAGTTTGGAGATCATTGGTCTAGAGGAGTGGGCATTCCTAGGCAGGTTGATTAGTGCCCATACTAATGCTGAGCATCCATGATTGATAAAAAAAAAAACTGAAATCCAATGAATAAAAGGAGCAGACCAGACCAGGGACAGTCAGGCTGGGGAGGAAAGCGCTAGAGGATGCTAGGTGTCCTTCAGCCAGGAAATGAGGAGGGCCCTATAGGACTTGCTGCAGTTTCTATTGTACACTGTGAGAAACTCACAGTATACAGTGAAATCAGAGGAAGCAATTTCAGTACAGGAGAGGGGCCTGTACATCTGTGCAAGACTGAATGTGATTTGGGAGTTCAGCTATAATAATGGGCAGAGCTACACAACTATTAAGCCATCCGAAAGTATAAAATGAAGGTGTTTGGTGCTGGGCTTTAATATACTGGACTGGATCCCAGCCTCACATGCTATTTTACTTACTGGACAGAAATGGTCACAACAAGATGGAATGCCAGTGATTTATCTCTTTCCAGCTCTTTTGTTGAGTAATTCCAGCTTTAATCAGTGCTGCATATTTTAAGTTGAGATGTCAGCACGGCTGCCACTGTTTAAAAGTCATCGGCTGTTGATTGAGTGGTCCTGTAAGTGAACTGTACGGCCACATTACTTCTACAGACACCATAATCAGTCGCTTTTTCCCTTATTAATCCTAGAAAAGCCAGATTTCTGCTTCCATTTCACTCCTCTCAAAATTAAATTCTGGCGTGAACTATCATTGCTGCATTGCATATTAAATCAGGTGAATTAGCTTTTAAAGTTGCCCTGTCACCTTCTACACAACAGCACATTAAAGAAGAACTCCAGTGCAACCAAAGAACAGATTATACATGTGTGATTCTCTTTCATTGAAAATTGAAATTCAGATGAAATTTGCATGATTTGGATGCATCCGAATCACAACAGTAACAAATTTCAAGAAATCCAAAATAAATTATAAGAAAAACAACAAATTCATTTGTTTCATTCGGATGGCATGATGCTATAGTTTGAGCCTTTTGTTAATGTTTGAAAAAAAAAAAAACCATAGCAACAGAATGAATGATCCAAATTGATTCAGATCCATTTGATTTTGTTCTTGTGAGCATAGCGTGAATATTCAAATAAAAGTCTTTCTTTATCGGGGTCGAACTTGAGAGGCCATTTCGGGTTTTGGGCACGAGCCACCGGCAGCTCAATCCCACTGTGATTTTACACAGCAGGAGCTGGTTTAGCCCTTTGATCACCCCAAATGTTAACCCCTTCCCTGCCAGTGTCATTAGTACAGTGACAGTGCATATTTTTTAGCACTGATCACTGTATTAGTGTCACTGGTCCCCAAAAAAGTGTCAAAAGTGACAGTTAGGTGTCCAATTTGTCCGCCACAATATTGCAGTCCCGCTATAAGTCGCTGATCGCCGCCATTACACAATCAGTGATGATTTGGGGAGCCATGTCATCTGCTGGTGTTGGTCCACTGTGTTTTATCAAGTCCAAAGTCAGCACAGCCCTCTACCAGGAAATTCTAGAGCCTTCATGCTTCTCTTTGCTGACCAGCTTTATGGAGATGCTGATTTCATTTTCCAGCAGGACATGGCACCTGCCCACACAGCCAAAAGTACCCATAGCTGATTTAATGATCATGGTATCACTGTGCTTGATTGGCCAGCAAACTTGCTTGACCTAAACCTCATAGAGAATCTGTAGGATATTGTCAAGAGGAGAATGAAAGACACCAGACCCAACAATGCAGACGAGCTGAAGGTCGCTATCAAAGCAACCTGAGCTTCCATAACCCCTCAGCAGTGCCACAGGCTGATTGCCTCCATGCCACGCCACATTGATGCAGTAATTCATGCAAAAGGAGCCCCGACCAAGTATTGAGTGCATACTATACTGTATATGGTATTTCTAGGTAATATTGCGCAAATCAAAGAAAATTTATAACAATAAAAGTGTAAGAAAAAACATCAAGCAGCCAGCACAACAATTCAACAAAATTGCAATAAGTGTTGTTAGTAAACTGTGCAGCGCTAATGAGAAAAGTGTGACCACTTAAAGTGCATATAGTGCAAAAACAACCCCAGATGTTGACCTAGTGGTCGAAACGCGTCGAGTCATGCCGCTCAGATGTTGTTGCTCTTTCATGTCATTTATACAAGTACTTTGATACTTTTGGAAAGGCGAGTTTCTCTCTCTTTTTAATTTGATAAATATTTGGTACAATTTTACACTATGTGAAGCATTTTTTCCCTTTTTTTGGGCTGTACTGGACTCTTGGAAGTTCCTTTAATCTGACCGGACTTTTGGCGGCTGGAAAGCCTATCCGGTGTACTACACCCTTTGCATATATTGACCCAGCTGGCGTACGCTAGACTGTGTCTACTTGTTTAGGTAAGAATCCATTTTATCTGGTGGTGGATCACAATCACAGGTGAATGCTGAATGACCTTTGGATACAGACTTTTTGCCTGATTTGACCCAGCGGGCATATGCTCGTCTGTGTCCATTGCCTCTGGTAAGCCTCACAATTGTAGGTGGTGGCTTTCTCTTTTCTGCACATGGTGATATTCAGTGGGAATTTGAAGAATTTTATCTGACGCACTGATGGACATTTTTCACTAGAATATTGCACATTGAGATTTTGTTTTATCAAAATTTATCAAAATTGTTGCATATTGTATGTTTTGTCAATATATATATCACATTGTTTTTGCACTATATGCACTTTAAGTGGTCACACTTTTCTCATTAGCGCTATACTGTATACGGACATACTTTTCAGTAAGCCAACATTTCGGTATTAAAAATCCTTTTTTTTATTGGCCTTATGTAATATTCTAATTTTCCAAGATACTGAATTTTGGGTTTTCACTAGCCGTAAGCCATAATCATCAAAATTAAAAGAAAGAAATGCTTGAAATATATCACTCTGTGTGTAACACATCTATATAATATATGAGTTTCACTTTCTGAATTGAATTACTGAAATAAATTAACTTTTGATGATATTCTAATTTTATGAGATGCACTTGTATACTCTCCCGAAATAACGAAAACGTTCCTTAAACAAATCATTCTGACATAACATGACGGAATGAAATTATTTACATATTGAATGAAACTGAAACTAATTTTTCCGTCGTGCACATCTCTAGAACGGATTACTATTATACAATAGAAAACCTTTACTTTCTATTTTTGCACTAGGAGGGAAGCTAATGCTGAGCTAGTGTATGTCTAGGCTGCAAGGGGGCTCCACAGGGTTGGATTGCTGAAGACTAACAAGGGTACCTGCAGGCACCAAAAGGTGCCACAGTTCAGCTTTGTTCTGACTTAGATATGTTTTAGGACAGGTCTGGTACATTTTAAAGCTCAAATGATCCAACGCCACTGCTTAACTGCCGCCAGGCTGGTTATGTCTCGCCAATGGTGAACTCATCCTACGGGTGGTTGGAGGAGATGAATCACTTCAAACACATGGAATCACTCCTGGCACAAGAACCGGGCACACACAAGCACTGCCATTGTACCTGGCTCCCCTGGAACATGTACAGAGAATATTCTTATCTTTTTCTTTCCATTTTCTCCCGCTCACCCTATATTTTTCCTCCTTCCCTCTTCTTTCCTTCTTATCCCTTGCCCACCTTTGTTATTTTGCCATGGACCACAGCAGGGCTTGGGGCTGGCCTATTACTACAGTATATGCATTCCACATTTACTCGTACAGTGATGGCGTTATGGTGGCACCTTTTTCTTTCACTGATACCTTACCCTTTGCGCCTGGTTATTATACTTTGAGTTGTACTCATGTTACTGCCATCGTATTTTCTGTTCTTGCCCTTGTTCTTAGGATTTCTGTGCCACTCCCAATGGCCCCCATGCTGTATACCTTTACCTCTATTTTTTGTTTCCTCCCCCTCTTTTTCTTTTGATTTGATCATTTATTTTATTTTTGTTTTCACTGCGTTTTGTGTATGTAACCCCCCCTTTCATTTTTAGTATGTCCTTACTTATGAGGGCATACTTTCTGTTTTTGTATTTTGTATGCTAAAATGTTTCTAATAAACTTAATGTGTAAGTTCACCTTTGCAGAAAATCTGTAAGGTTAACTTACACTGGACCCCCTCCTCATCGCACCCGGTCCCGCTGCACCTGGAGCCTGGCGATCACCCGCACTGACACATTGTATAGCTGCTTTACCGGTCCAGGGATTTAAAATCCCAGTGGCTTTCTCTCCTCTTCTTCCCTGCTGACGGGCTTTGCAAGTTCTGGTTGGTCGGGGCCGCCCATGTAACAGCGCCGACCAATTAGAATGCCTCCTATACATACCTCTATGTGGTACATTTAGGAGATTAAGCCAAGCGGATTTCTAAGCCCCGGACCGGTAAGGCGGCTATATGATGTCTCCTAGCGGGTGATCGTCGGGCTCCAGGTCAGCGGGACCAGGGGGATGAGGAAGTTGTCCTCAGCTGTATGTGTAAAGGTGAACTTACCCTTTAAAGTGTTACTAAACCCACAACAGTAAAATCGGTCTGTATATGCAGTAAAGCATGCTTGTTATACTCACTGTGGAACCTAAGCGGTTAAACCTCTGCATTGTGTAAAAAGGCTGTCTCCTCTGATCCTCTCCTTCTTCCACTGTCCCCAATATATTTCCTGATAATACAAAGCCAGTGGACAGGCTGCATATGCTCAGTTTGGTGTGTATTGTTATTGAGTTTTTTTTTTTTTATCTAGGGTCAATCAGCACTGTGCAGGCAGAGGGTCAGGGGTCCTGCATCCTGATAGGACAGCTTGGTGCAGAATGAAAGCTTTAAGCAGAAACTGATAGAAATTAAAAGACTGCTATATACTGCTGATGAGAAAAGGTATTTAGCAGATTATATTTACTAAAATAATTGTATCTCCGTGCTCTGTGTACTGTGGGACACCAGATATAGTGAATGCAGGCTCCTGGGTTTAGTCACACTTTACGATTGAACATAAAGCTCAATTGAGTTTTTAGTTTAAATCAGCTGAATACAGTACACTCTAAGTACATTAAAAGAAAAGATGTTTAGTGTCTTAGGGCTCGTTCACACTAGCTTTGGTCTCTAAAAAGTAAACTGCGTTCTGATCGCTTTTCAGACAGCATCTGACAGATGATGAGGAGACATTGTATCACCTCCTCACTGCCTGATTTCACCCTCTGATCACCACACTAGCGCTTTACAACCCCGTGGCTGTACAGATACAGCCGCACATTTGACAGGCATGCAAAGGCAGGGGAAGGAGTGCAGCTCCAAATGCAGACAGTGTGCTAGGACAGATGCTGTGTCCCCAATCAGTAACATAGGCTGTCTGCAGACAGCTCCAGCCACTTAAACAAACAGCTCATTCATAAAGCCTTAGCATAAAAGCCTGTCTATGCCAGCATGCTGCAGAGGGACGTTTACTCTCTGTGTATAAACAGTGGTCACTCTTCAGAGGTCAAACATGCAACCTGCTGAGCAAAACCTACAGCTCTGCAACCAGCAAAGTACATGGTCACTGAATCGATCATGAGCTAATAGCAGCAGATGGAATGCAAAGGACGTAAGGCTTATGGAGCTGGCTATCTGGAAACGGCAGTGCTCCGAAGTAAGCCTTACATCCATGGCAGGAAAAGGCAAACATCACTGATGATCTCCTGCCCCTTTCAGGTCTTTATTGATTACTTGGTATTAGTAGGGCTCGCTTCTCCATAAAGCACCCCCTCCCAGTGAACAACCACTGTTAGCAGTCAGGGTGAGTTTTCTTTGTAGTTCTATGTTGAATTGACTAGAAGGTGAGACATATAATATAGCATTCAGTAAACCTTTGCTGAGATGGGGACTGGCCTCCCCTAAGAAGGCTAGCTGCCAGGCTGTAATATTGACCCAATGCGATCAATGCTTTCTTAGTCAATGACTCAGAACAAGAATACGGATCAGGAAAACCAGAGCACAGTCACTATCTGCATACTTGTTACTGTTTAGTGATTCAAAGTACTGAAGCCAAAGAGTCACCATGATGGCCAGGCAACCGGCATTTGCAATGAACTCAGCAACTGCAGCCGCCATGTTTCTTTTAGGAAAAGTCTAGGATCTGTGTCGGCAGGGGCCTTTGTTTGCTTCAAGTGGAGTTTTTCTTCTCATACAAGTCTATGGAAGTGCAAAACCTGCTTGAAGCAGGTCAAATGTGGTTCAGAAGATCATCTGCAGGTTAAATGCACCTATCAATAAATTCACAATGATCTCAGAAGCACCTCAAACTGATTTCACTGACAAGTCCAAAGCCCATAAGCACAGGCCCCTAAACTAATTACCCCTTTAAGGCAGAAAACTGTAAAAGAACTATTGTAATATCACTCACCAAGCGTCCAGTATGAGGCTTCTTCAAGAGCAGGGTAGTGGCTATACATTGCATGCATATACATCAAATGGACCATCAGTTCTGCCAGGCACCACCACAGCAATAAACGCAACACATCTGTGAACAATCCCCAATACCGAATGTTCGTCCATTCTGTATCTTGTTTCTGCATCTGAAATTGTCAATAAACCGTCAGACTGTTAAATGAGCATGTAAATACCCACGGAGAACCCAGCCCACTTGTCTTTGGTCTTTCATTCTGGAATTGCTGACACCAAACCCAGAAACTCTGTCCTAAAAGTTCTCAACTCCTCCTAGTGAGGTCTCCAGCAGTCAAATTATTTACACCAATGCCTATTTATCAGGAAATTTTAATGGTAGTTTCTCCTCCTGTCTAAAGGAAGCAATACACAATATGGATGAACATCTGAGGTGGAGTTAATTTTATACTTACCTTACCCTGATATTCTGTATTGCTGGGCAAGAAATCACCATCCATCTCGGAAGATTACCGGACATCGCAGAGCAGGCTACATCTCGTAAGAGGACACTCTAGTACAGGGGTCTCCAAACTTTCTAAACAAAGGACCAGTTTACTGTCCTTCAGACTTTAGGGGGCAGGACTGTGCCCAGTGGGAGTAAACAATGACCCATCTTAGGTATTAAGAGGAAAAATAGTGCCCCATCATTGGAGTCAATGGGAGAAACAGTGCCACATTGTTGGTGTTAGTGGCAGGAATTATGTCCAATTTTTGGCTTCAGTGGCAGGAATAGTGCCTCAAGGGCCAGACAAAGGCAAGCAAAGGGCCACATCTGGCCCCCAGACCACAGTTTGTAGACCACAGCTCTAATCCATTACAAAAGCATCTTCTTGTGAGATATCGATGCTCTGTATACTACGGGATCTAGCTTGATGGAGTGTGATGTCACCTTCGCCACGGGCAGAAGACAGGGGTAAGTATGTAAGTATAAATCTAACTTTTTTAGAGGTACCTCTACTCTTACCAGATCCCAATGACCCCCATAACAGAGGTCAAACAAGCCCTCCAGATCCAACCACAGGCTCACGCCAGGAATAGGCTTAATCTCAGGCATAGATCAGGCAGGAAATGGTTATCCAGGAAAGATGCTGTGATACTACAGTGTTCCGCTCGCTGTATCCCCACAATTTTACCTCTGTGAGGGGTCCCACACCTGCATCAGCATTTTCTCCCCGGTTCCTTCCGGGTGCCAGTCTTCAGGTATCTTCATTGGCTAGCATGAGATGATGTAAATCTTGCGCATGCATGAGAGTCTGTCATCCCAGCACACAAGGACCGGCAGAGCAGTTTACAAGTCTTGGAAGACTGCAAACGGGCAGGTAGGTACAGTATATCTGCAGTGTTTTATTATCTCTCTCCAAAGCACCGTGTCCCGTAGCTGACAAGAAGTAAATAGATAGGCCACGCCCACTCCATCTGCAATCTCATCTTGGTCACGTGATCAGCAGCATTGTAACATCACAGCGCGCTTGTCTGTGAGCCGTTAGGTATAGAGGAAGCAGCCAGGCTTCATCACTTTGCTTTAGCGCTTTGATGAAGGAGGTTGTGTGTGAAGAGCTGTGCAAGAATCTACTGCTGAGTACAAGCAAGAGCGTGTTATTACACAGAGACACTAATAGAAGTAGATAGTATTAGTATTAGAGAGTTGTAGGAATTGAAAATGGGACAATATTGTAGCCGCCGAGCACCAGGCAACAGGGCATCTTCCTCCCCATCTGGGCGCCCTATTTCTGAAGTCCCTTCCAATAATCCCTCTTTCCCCCTCCCCTCACCAGGCTGCCTCTGTCCTGATTCTCCTATCTACCTCCTGGCTGTCTGGAATCGGGAGCCCGGCCCCAGCTTAGAAGGCGTCTCAATGCGCTCTTCTTGGGATTTCTACCCTCGTTTCATCCATTACCCCCGGGCTTCCTATTGTTGTCACTCCTCCCCGGATTCCCACTCTTCCCCGGATCCCCACTCTTCCCCAGATCCCGGGATCCCCACTCTTCCCTTGGTCCCCGCTCCTCCCCGGTTCGCTGGCCCTCCCCGGGTCACCACTCCTCCCCGGGTCCCCGCCCCTCCCCAGTTACCCGCTCCTCCCTGGATTCCCACTCAAGGAGGACGGAGCCCCTCTACCGCCAGGCAGCCATAATCAGAGGACGGACATTGGGTTAGCTTGCATCTCCCCTGACTCGCATCCTTGGGAGCTCTACCCGTCTTTCCGCGTTCGCCACCGGCCTGGCTACTCTGGTGGTGTCCGCATCATTCCGCCATCCTCAGGGATCTTAACCAGAGCATATCTTTCATCTGATTTCAACCCCCTCCTGTAATTGGAAGTCCCTCCCCAGGTTTATTTCTCTTTTCAAAGGGGTCACAGAGCAAACCTGGAAGGCACACACAGGGTTGCCAGAGCAGTCCTCTCAGGCGCACACACAAGGTTTACAGAATACCCTGGAAGATCCACACAACGGGGTTCACAGGGCAGTCCTGGAAGACACACACAGGGTTCACAGGGAAGTCATGAAAGGCAAACACGGGGTTCACAGAGCAGTCCTGGAAGATACACATGGGGTTCACAGGGAAGTCATGGAAGACAAACACAGGGTTCACAGAGCAGTCCTGGAAGATACACATGGGGTTCACAGGGAAGTCATGGAAGACAAACACGGGGTTCACAGAGCAGTTCTGGAAGATACACATGGCTTGACGAGACACTTGGGGCACAAACAGAAGGTACTGAAGGGACACTTGGGGTA
>BLSH010193653.1:2519249-2534018 GCA_018402905.1 Glandirana rugosa | reverse complement strand
AACGGAGTTCGTTCCCCCTTCTCTCCCTCCCCCTCTCTCTCTCTCTTTTCTCTCTTACTCTCTCTCTCCCCCTCCCTCTCTTCCCCCTTGCTTGAGGCAACAGCATGTGGTGAAAATTGTATTTTTGTCCACATTTTACATGTTCCTGTTTAAAAACGCATATAAACGCAAATGCACATAAACATGGGTTACCACGTTTACAAGCATTTGGCGTTTGAAATGCCAGTACACTACAGCCCTGAACACAATTTTTCTGCTTTCAAAAAAGCAGACTACTGTACATGTACACATAAGATGACATAGAGGAGAGTTCAGGGGCTGCTGAAAAAACTCCCAACTGCTCCTAAATAAGAGTTTAGCAGCTGCAGTGTACATGAGGCCTAACTTGAAAGCCAATTGCTGAATTAAAAATATCAATACCAAGCTCTAGGTTGCAGCCCCTTAACCGCTTCAGCCCCGGAAGGATTTACCCCCTTCCTGACCAGAGCACTTTTTGAGATTCGGCACTGCGTCACTTTGACAATTGCGTGGTCGTGCGACGTTGTACCCAAACAAAATTGATGTCCTTTTTCCCCCACAAATAGAGCTTTCTTTTGGTGGTATTTGATCACCTCTGCGGTTTTTATTTTTTGCGCTATAAACAAAAAAAATAAAAAAATAAAAAAAAACCAATATGTTTTATTTTTTGCTACAATACATGCCCAAAAAAAATTATAACTAATTTCTTCCTCAGTTTAGGCCAATATATATTTTTCTACATATTTTTGGTAAAAAAAAACGCAATAGGCGTATATTGATTTGGTTGTGCAATAGGCAATGGGAATAGATTTATGGCATTTTTATTATGTATTTATTTTTTTTACTAGTAATGGCGGCGATATGCGATTTTTATCAGGACTGTGGCAGACAAATTGGACACTTTTGACACTTCTTTAGGACCATTGACATTTATAACAGGCGATCGTGGGACGCCGGCGGATATCAAGTTTGCCCGACCCAAGGGCGCACTCACGCAGCGTGCAGCAGGCGCAAGAGCACACATCTGGCGACGCGCTCCCACCCGCAACTGTGCCTGCATGAGCCGCCGTACAGCTACGGCAATTCGCACAGGAGAGCCATCCTGCCAGCAGCTGGTCGGCAAGTGGTTGAAGTGGTTGTAAACCTCAGACAAAAATATGAACAAAGCCTGTCCCTCTATAGTGAGAATTAAAAGCACTAAGAGTAATTTCTGTCTGCTGCTTCGTTCCCCTGCTATCTGCATGAATCCATTCTGACACCAAGGGAAAAATGGTGACAGGGGAGGGACATCCAGCTGATTGACAGACTCAGCTCTGTTCCTGTGTGCTGTGTGAAGGGGTTGTGTCCCTAATCAGCTCTCAGAGCTCTCCTCACTGATCTCTGCAAAGTGTAACTTCAGCTCTCCACCTCCTTTTTTCTGACAGCTCAGACAAGCTTTATAAATTCTGGACTTTGAACAGATGTAGAGAACAGAAGACTACAGATAAACAGGTACAACTTATGTAGGAGCATTTATTTTATCTCTGTGTATCACCTGAGGCCAGTCACTTCACTGGGTATATGTAAGGGTTTACAACCACTTTAAATATTAAGACATTTATAATGAGATTAACCAAATGTGTCTATTTATCAGCTTGTAATACTAAATGCTGATAAATTTGGTCTAGCTGTTGTGACATTATAAAAGGCGAGGTGATTGATGGACGTTATGTTTCACTTTGCATCCGTTCATTTGCAGCAAACGAAGGTGGAATCCGGTCCGGGTTTTTACAGCCACCTTGGCAGGGTTGGTTCCGGAGCAGATTTTGTGGTCCACTTGTGTCCACCAACAGGTGTTATAAATAAAGAGGAGTAGAGCAAAGGTTTGCTCTGGCCTGGGACTCAGGATCCATCAAACCGGAGAGAGCTGCTGAACTTAAGTTTGCTTTATGACTGAAACAAAAGGTTTGCATTATTTTTGTTTTGTGGGTGACTGGGAGAAGACCTTTACCGCTCAGTTAGGAAAACTGAAGATGTTTAGTAAGAGCCTGGATGGCAAGGATTTATTTTCTGTTTTGTATGTTTGATTTTCATGCAACCTCTTAGAATAAAACTGACTACAAGTCAGCTTTTAAGAAAACCTGTGGTTTGGACTGCCTTTTTCCCAGGGAAGGTGATCCCCATTGAGCTAACCCACCACAGCATCTACACTTTACTGATCCCTGAACCCATGAAAGAGTTAAAGCAGCAGAACTCCAGCTTTTGTTACACTTTACATAGTTTGTTTGGGCCAAGCTGGTCCTATCTATGTCCCTCACTAACATGTGAGGCCACTGGATGTGCTGTAAAATGTATGTAGCTGAGGCCACATATAGCATACCACATTGTGTTCCGGGTTCAAGCTGGGCCACATACAGCATACCACACTGTGTTGCGAGATCAAGCCGAGACCTTCCTGTCTCATACCCGGAACACAATAGAGTCTATCTGATCGACACTCAACCATTCAGAGAAAGCAATGCATTCTAGTAATGAATGCAAAGCTTCCTCTGATTGGCTGAGTCAGAGGTTGTGACATCAGAGTCAGAGAGGCGGGCTGATGATGTCACAGCCTCTGACTCAGCCAATTAGAGAAAGCTTTGTATCCATTGCTAGAATACATTGCTTTCTCTGAATGGCTGAGTGTCGATCAGATAGACTCTATTGTGTTCCAAGTATGAGACAGGAAGGGCTTGGCTTGAACCCAGAACACAGTGCTGTATGCTGTATGTAGCCTCAGATACAGTGGTGTATTTAGGTTTTGTGCTGCCCTAGACCTGACTAAACTCATGCACCCACCCCCCAATTTAAATATGAGCCACCCTTTCCTGTCAAGGCCACACCCCTTCCCGTTTAAGACCCTCCCTGAAATTTCCTAGTGGGGACACTTGTTCTGAGGGCCTTGGGGGGATTGGAATGGATTTCCTTAAGAGATTTCCTCATACTTCCTGTTTGGCTATTGAGCAGCATAATAACTCATTGGTTGGGGCCTGCCACCTGGGCCCCTTGGGACGCCCGGATCCCCTACATATGTATGGGCTGTCCCCCGTCTGATGGGGGCCTGCCAGTATTAACATACCGGCAGCAAGTGCAGCCGCTTTATGGGGGTGCCAGATCGGTTTGTCTCCCTGCCCGGTATACCCCATAAGACTAAAAGTGTAGTGCAAGCCGGCGTGGACTCTTTTGTGCTGCCGCCCTGCAAAGTGCCACCCTAGGCCTGGGCCTTGTTGGCCTAGGCCAAGATACAGTGTTGCTCAGATACATACAGTTTATACAGCACATCCAACAGCCTCACGTGTTAGTGAGGGACATAGTTCATTTGGGCCAGCTTGTAAAGTGTATCAAAAGCTTGAGTTCAGCTTTAAAGTGGGAGTAAACTCCCATTTCTGACTTGTACCTATGGGTAAGCCTATAGGTACAAGTCAGGGTACAAGTAATAAGCTAATATACAGTATAGACAGATATGGGTACTTTTGTTAGCAGTATTAAAAAATGCATGAACCATTTTTTAAATGAACACATTATCTGAAAGGCACAGTGGCGTTTAGTATCTGCCCAGAGTTCAGCTTTCAGCTAAAAAATCAAGAAAACTAATGCTGAGCCAGCACAAAGCAATCTGTAACCTGTATTCTGCAAAAGTTCAGCTTGGTGAAAATGCTTTAAATCATAGATCACGTGCAGTTCCCAGCAGAATTGGATGAGATTTCAACCTGTTAATCAGTTCCCCCATTTTTTTCATTCTTTGTTTTATTCTGCTCTTATATTGTCTGTTGTTGAATTATTTTGGCTCTGTTGCTGTACTGTACTTGCAAGTTAGAGAAAAAAAAAATTATTGTATATAAAAAAAAAAGTACTATTGTGCATCAAAAATACTACGAACTTCAAAATGTTAAGACAACCCTGCCATAACAAAAAAGAGTGATGGCCATTGCTGATCTCCTGAAAATGCTAGTAACCTGTCTGCCTTGATAATCCGGTGTACTACTGACCCAGAACAAGAACGCAGGTAAGGACTTCTGACTGTAGTCTCTCTTTTCAAATCTGCATACTTGATTGGGGTTAGCAATGCAAAAATTATGAAGCCAGTGGGTCAGCATGATTAAAGAGAAGTATGGTTTAAAAAACAAAATAAACATTTATACTCACCTAGGTGGATGCAGCATCAATCTAATGCTGCATCTGTACCCAGTCGGCTCTGCCGTGAGAACTGAGCAATCAAACAACCCGATTGCTCAGTTCTCCCCTGACTGTCAGTTACCAGCTCTCTGCTCTCCCCTCCAGCACTCACTGAAGCGCTGGGCTGTGGAGGGGCTGGCCCAGACTCTCAGCGGATTGCTAAGAGGCTGAGCCAGGTGATGATCCAGGCTTCTGGGTGGATATGGTCGGAATCTTTCCAGAGCCTGGACTGGCGCTGTGACATCAGTCGACAGTGGGCTTCAGCCTTCTGTCAGCTGAAAACAGATCACAGGAGAAGTACAGCCAAAACAGCTTTGGCTATACGTCTCCTTTATTATTACGATTACACTAATATTTTCAAAATAAGGCAGAAATATCCTCCCCCCAACTTCTCTTCCTCTAAAGACGGCTTTATGTTAAGGTCACCCCCCTTTACAGACAGGATTACATTGAAGTATAAGTTTAGAAAAAAATGAAAAGATAAACTAAAACCCTACACCTCCTGGTCCCCACTGTGCTTAACTATGTGGTTGATGAACTGTCAGTGCCAACACAGCAGATGTAGCGGTCTGGGGATTGGAAATCCCCGCTCTTCTCCCCCTTCATTCTGTAGGGCTTCCAGGGTGGATCAGAACACTTCTGATTGGTCAGTAGAGATCACTATGACCAATCAGAAGCGTTCTGATCCACCCTGGAAGCCATACTGAAAAACATGATTTTTTGACTTACTGTAAAATCCCTTTCTCTGAGTTCGTTGACAGGCACAGCATCTTCATGGACTAAGTGGGTTATACTGCCCTCTCCAGGCAGAACAGGCAGTTCTATAGCAAAAATAACAACAGACACAGCCTCTCCCAGGGGGCAGTCCCCACTGGCAGATAACCCTCCACCCAGCTCAGCTAGCTTAGTTCGTAACAAGCAGTGCAACATCAAGAGGGGTGGGTGCTGTGCCCATCAACAAACTCAGAGAAAGGGATTTTACAGTAAGTCAAAAAATCACATTTTCTCTTTCGTTCGTTGGCAGGCATAGCATCCTCATGGACTAAGTGGTACGTCCAAAAGCAGTGCCAAAATGAGGGGTGGGTAACAAAAAACCAACGGAACTACACCCAACCGAACCCTCAGCGAGGAACCAGATGTGTCTCACACGGCCGCCTGCAAAACTTTGCGGCCGCCTTGCACACTTGAGACACAGACGCCTGATGTCGGAAAGCCCGGGAAGTGCTAATTGCCCTGGTAGAGTGAGCCGTGATTGGAAAGGGAGGCTCCAGACCCCGAACGGCATACGCTCGGATCACCGTCTGTCTAATCCAAAGTGAAATAGTAGCCGACGAGTCCGCCAGACCATTACGTGGGCCATCCACCACTACAAAGAGAGCATCTGACCTCTGAAGAAGGCCGTGGTCGCCAGATACACCCTCAGGGCCCGAACAACATCCAGGGAGTGCAAAGCAACCTCCTTAGGGTGAGAGGGGGGCGGACAGAGCGAAGGAAGGACAATGTCCTCATTGATATGGAAGGATGACACCACCTTCGGCAAAAAAGATGGTGATGGGTGCAGAACCACCTTATCCTCATGTAGGACCAGATATGGAGACCTACAAGATAGGACCACCAACTCAGACACCCGCCGAGCGGATGTGATAGCCACCAGGAAAGCCACCTTTTGCGAAAGCAATTGCAGCGATATTTCCCTGATATTCTCAAAGGACGGCTTCTGAAGCACCGAGAGGACCAGATTGAGGTCCCATGGCGCCAGAGGCGACCGTACCTGGGGGGAGACATGTGGAACCCCTTGCATGAAAGTACAGATCAAAGAATGCGTCTCCAAAGGCCGCTGAAAAAATAGATCGCCAGGGCAGAAACCTGCCCCTTGATCGTACTCAACACCAGCTTCTGGTCAAGACCCTTCTGAAGGAAGGCCAGAACCCGAGATACCGAAAAGGAATGGGTATTCCACCGCCCGGTCTCACACCAGGCGATATAAGCCCTCCAGGTGCGGTGGTAATCTTACGGAAAGTGGCCTTGCGTGCCTTAAGCATGGTGGGGATCACCGAGTCCGAGACACCACAATCCCTCAACACCTGGGACTCAATAGCCAGGCCGTTAAAGCCAGAGAGGGTAAAGCAGGATGCAAGGTGGGCCCCTGGGACAGAAGATCCTCGCGAAGCGGGAGTCGCCAGGGGACATCCACTACCATTCGCACTACGCCGGCGTACCAAGGGCGTCTCAGCCAATCTGGCGAGATCAGAATGGTCAGTGTGTCCTCCGCCTCTATTCTGCGCAGAAGGCGCGGAACTGGCTTGAGAGGAGGAAAGGCATAGATGAGTCGATACCGAGCCCACGGAGCTACTAGAGCATCTGCCAGAGGATCCCGTGTCCTGCACATGAAAATCTGCACCTTCCGATTGCAATGGGACGCCAACAGGTCCACGTCCGGAGTACCCCATCTCAGACAAATCTGATGGAACACGTCCGGGTGCAGGGAACGCTCTCCCTGGTCCGGCCACTGACGACTGAGGTAGTCGCCCGGTATGTGGACTGCAGAGATTGCCGGAATGTGGCATTCTGCCCACTGTAGAATGAGAGCTACTTCCGAGGCCGCAGCCGAGCTTCTTGCCCCGCCCTGGTGATTCACGTAAGTCACGGCCGTGGCATTGTCCGACTGAATCCTGACAGGTCACCCGTGTAGCCTCGTCATCCAATAGGAGAGCCAGCACCTGATGGCCCGCAATTCCAGGACATTGATCAGGAGACAAGACTCCTCTGGAGACCACCGGCCCTGGGCTGACAACAGCCCCAGGACTCCCCCCTCCCAGCCGCTTAGGCTGCCGTCCGTTGTGACCACCGTCCAATGAAGGGGGAGGAATGACTTCCCCCAACCGCAGGGCCGAGGCCCGCATCCACCAAAGTAGTGAAGTTCTTACCTGGTGGTATACCCTGATCAACCGATCCAGGGATGAGGGGGACTTGTCCTACTTCAGAAGAAACTCACGCTGCAGAACACGAGTGTGGTACTGAGCGTAAGGGACCGCCTCGAAGGTGGCCACCATGAGGCCCAGTACCCGCATGCAAAAGCATAGGGAGGACCATTTCTGTGACAACAGGGACTGAACTGCCGACTGAAGCACCCGTCGCTTGGATGGTTGGAGGAAAACCCTTCGCCTGGGCTGCATCCAGGATCAGACCCAGATACTTCAAACGGTGCAACGGGGTCAGCACTGACCAAGACGATCAATCACCTAGCCGAACTCCTCCAGGGTGTGCAAGGCAATCGTCACCTTGTTCCTGAGAGCTGGAGCCAGATACGCCCCCACCGCGATGCCCCTCTGACTCAGCAGAGCCAGCAGCTTGGTGAAGACCCAAGGCGCAGAAGCCAGGCCAAGACGGGAGAGCCACGAACTGGTAGTGATGCTCCCCGTCCGCAAAGCGCAGGTGCGCTAGTGTTGGATGTATATGGGAACATGTAGGTATGCATCTTTGATGTCGAGGGAAACCAGGAAACGCCCTGGTGCAGGGCCGCTACCACCAAGCGGACAGACTCCCTCCGGAATCTCCGAACCCGCACGAAGCGTTTGAGGGCCCTCAGGTCCAGGATGGGTCGGACCCCATCCTTCTTCGGTTGGAAACTTTCCACATGCAGAACGGGAACCATTAACCCTTGACCAAGCAGGTTCTGCACCACCCCAAACAGCACCTGCAGCCTGCCCGCGGGCAGTTGCAAGTTGGAGGCGAAGAACCTGTCCGGAGGATGGGCCTGCCAAGATCACCTGGAGCACCCAGCGGTCCGAAAAAACGGGAAGGCCATCTGCCCCTGAACCCCAGGAGGCGTCCCCCCACCCGAGAGGTGGGTGGGGGCAACCCTTCATGCAGAGGAAGACTTGTCCTCTGGCTTGGCACGCTTACGCCGCCAGGGACGCTTCTGTCCACCCGTGGGGGACCTTGGCGGGCTGTGAACCCTTGCCCGAGGGGCAGAAGGGACCCAACAGGGAGCATAGGTCTACTCCTTGCACTAGGCAGAAAAAAACTAAGCTAGCAGAGCTGGGTAGAGGGTTATCTGCCAGTGGGGACTGCCCCCTGCCCTGGGAGGGGCTGTGCCTGTCTGTTGTTCTTTTTGCTATAGAACTGCCTTTTCTGCCTAGTATTCTCCTGAAGAGGGCAGTATAACCCACTTAGTCCATGAAGATGATGTGCCCGTCCACGAACGAAAGAGAAAAGGGTGTATACAGGCTGTAGGGTGTAAGTTTACCTTTTCATTTTTTTCTTTAAAGCCTAACTCCAACCAAAAACAAAAACAAAAAAAATAAAAAATAACCTGTCCCCTAGCAGCAATTTAAAACAAAAAAGTTACTCTAGCCTACTCTCCAGCACTGTGCCCTGCAGTAATTCTATTATGCCACTAGATGTCCTTAGTCTTCCAAGTTAAATGACACTAAGTATCATTCAACCTGAAAGACTGAGGATATATTGTGAGTCCAGTACATCATAGATCTGCTGTTTGTGGGGGCATAAGCAGAGCCCTGCACTCACATAAAATTATGGATCAAGGGCCACCCACTACCAAAAATGAGCAGAAGAGAAGAAAGATGCTGCATGTCAGGCGAGCAGCCTAAATACATCTAGAACAAGAAAATAAAGAAGAAAGAAACAAATAAAATACAGGAGGCTCCATAACAAAACATTTGTGGATGAAAAGAAGGAGCCCAGAGTTGGGCTTTCAGATATTATGTGTGTGAGTTCATGTGGGCAAGATATACTCAGTTACAGTGCAGTATAGCTCAGTGCAAGAACATATAACATTGGTCACTATGGGATATAAGATTGTCTGAAACACAAAGACAAAATGGTAACTGGAAACAAAGATAACATGGTGAATAAAGGGCAGTATCTTCACACATACTAAACCATACAATAAAAAGATACAAACCTGTTTAGAGAACTCATTGTAAGGAATGATAGGACCGTTGTGGAATAACGGGTAATAGAAGGCATAGGCCAGCATTGATAGAAAGGTGTAGCATCTGCTGTCATTTTCTGGATGCCCGCTGTATTCTAGGCAGAAGCTGGTGTAAAAAAGGCAGCGTACAGTGAGCGTGAACTGCAGGAGATAATATTCATTCTCCATTCCATACCAACCACGCTGCAAAACAAAACAGAACGCTATGAGTTTCAGGTGATATCGGCTTCTCTTCACTATCCAAAATAAGTAAACCTTTTGGTAGGATTTCCACAAAGATGTCAAAATAGGGCAAATAACATGTTCTAAAAGTGGCATGTAAAAAAGGTACAGATCAGGGACTTTAAGGTGGTCAAATATGATAGATAGGAATATGGGTGATGGTCAACCACCCATATTATTAGTGAGCATTTAAGAGTCAAAAACATGTACCTCCATCTCTTAATTTCCCATATGACACTCAAGCGGATGTCTCTCACTGTCATACTTTGGCAGCGTCCATACAAAACAGCCATTCTCTGCTGATAATATAGTCATATAGTCATATGCTGACACCTGCCAACCTGGACACAAGACTGAGAAAAGCTCAACATACTTAAGGGATCGGTGAAGTAGTCACTTTACCCAGCCCTCTCCCAAACTAAACTGATGGTGAGATGACTTTTCAGTCTGCAGTTATGTAAACACCTAATGCATGTGCTTAAGAGGTCTAAGCCATAAGCTTTATATGCAGACTTCAGTTGCGCCACCCACAAAACTGAAAATGGGCAACATTTGAAAAATTAATTCAACAAGCAGACGCAATTTATTTCTGGCAAGCATACACAACATTTTATTCAGAGGAAAACATTGCAAATCAGCCACAAAGCCTCTTCACAGCCCAACTGTGAACCATGGTGGAAGGAGTTTAATGGTGTGGATCTACTTTGCTGCATCATTGCCTCAACTACTTGCAGCTATTGAGAGTTATGAATTCTAAGATGTATCAGCAAATTCTACAGCAGAATGTCAAGATATCTATTAAAAAGACTTAAAAAACAACAATAAATTATATACAGTGGTAGTATTATCCCCCAGCACTGATAACAGCAAACACACTATTAACCCCCAGCACTGATCTCAGCAAACACACTATTAACCCCCAGCACTGATATCAGCAAACGCACTATTAACCCCCAGCACTAGTATCAGCGGACACACTATTAACCCCCAGCACTGGTATCAGCAGACGCACTATTAACCCCCAGCACTGATATCAGCAAATGCACTATTAACCCCCAGCACTAGTATCAGCGGACGCACTATTAACCCCCAGCACTGGTATCAGTGGATGCACTATTAACCCCCAGCACTGGTATCAGCGGATGCACTATTAACCCCCAACACTGGTCTCAGCAGACGCACTATTAACCCCCAGCACTGGTATCAGCAGACACACTATTAACCCCCAGCACTGGTATCAGCAGACGCACTATTAACCCCCAGCACTGATATCAGCAAATGCACTATTAACCCCCAGCACTAGTATCAGCGGACGCACTATTAACCCCCAGCACTGGTATCAGTGGATGCACTATTAACCCCCAGCACTGGTATCAGCGGATGCACTATTAACCCCCAACACTGGTCTCAGCAGACGCACTATTAACCCCCAGCACTGGTATCAGCAGACGCACTATTAACCCCCAGCACTGGTATCAGCAGACGCACTATTAACCCCCAGCACTGATATCAGCAAATGCACTATTAACCCCCAGCACTGGTATCAGCAAACGCACTATTAACCCCCAACACTGGTATCAGCAGATGCACTATTAACCCCCATCACTGGTATCAGCAGATGCACTGGTATCAGTAGACGCACTATTAACCCCCAGCACTGATATCAGCGGACGCACTATTAACCCCCAGCATTACCCCCTACACTCCACAAATACACCCCCCCCACATTCCACAAATGCCCCCCACATCTCACAAATACCCCCCACACTTCACAAATACCCCCTTCATACCTTCAACACAGGCCTAGTGTCCACGATCTCCCGCCCTGAGGTGGCAGCAGGACACAGGATTGGGGGCTGAGCACAGCCTCCGAGCTGATCATCAGTGCCTAGGTGGGCGGGGCGATGGGCAGATCCTCCCTCCACTCTGTTCTCTCTCTGCTCTCCTGTGCTGTGTGCGCTGGCCTGCAGCAGCATGCGGGGGAGAGGAGACAGAAAACGGAGAGAGAGCTCTTCGGCACATCCCCCGCCCCCCCCCCCCACGCACCCGCCCAGGATCGGAAATGCCTGGTGGCCATTTGAAATCGGTCTGCGGGCCGGTACATTGAGACCCCTGGTGTACAGCTTGTATAACAGTGTAAATTTCCTCAAAATAACTCAACACACAGTCATTATTGTCTAAACCTTTGGCAACAAAAGTGAGTACACCCTTAAGTGAAAATGTCCAAATTGGGACCAAAGTGTCAATATTTTGTGTGGCTACCATTATTTTCCAGCACTACCTTAACCCTCTTGGGCATGGAGTTCACCAGAGCTTCACAGGTTACCACTGGAGTCCTCTTCCACTCCTCCATGACGATATCACGGAGCTGGTGGATGTTAGAAACCTTGCGCTGCTCCACGTTCCATTCCGTTTGAGGATGCCCCATAGATGCTCAATAGGGTTTAGGTCTGGAGACATGCTTGGCCAGTGCATCACCTTTACCCTCAGCTTCTTTAGCAGGGCAGTGGTCGTCTTGGAGGTGTGTTTGGGGTCGTTATCATGTTGGAATACAGCCCTGCGGCCCAGTCTCTGAAGGGGGGGATCAAGCTCTGCTTCAGTATGTCACAGTACATGTTGGCATTCATGGTTCCCTCAATGAACTGTTGCTCCCCAGTGCCAGCAGCACTCATGCAGCCCCAGACCATGCCACTTCCACCAGCATGCTTGACTGTAGGCAAGACACACTTGTCTCTGTACTCCCCACCTGGTTGCTGCCACACACGCTTGACACCATCTGAACCAAATACATTTATCTTGGTCTCATCGGACCACAGGACATGGTTCCAGTATTCCATGTCCTTAGTCTGCTTGTCTTCAGCAAACTGTTTGCGAGCTTTCTTGTGCATCATCTTTAGAAGAGGCTTCCTTCTGGGACGACAGCCATGTGTCGACGCACACGACAGACAGTGTGTGGCATATGGTCTGAGCACTGATAGGCTGACCCCCCACCCTTCAACCTCTGCAGCAATGCTGGCAGCCCTCATGTGTCTATTTCCCAAAGACAACCTCTGGATATGACGCTGAGCACATGCACTCAACTTGGCGAGGCCTGTTCTGAGTGGAACCTGTCCTGTTAAACCTCTGTATGGTCTTGGCCACCCTGCTGCAGCTCAGTTTCAGGGTCTTAGCAATCTTCTTATAGCCTAGGCCATCTTTATGTAGAGCAACAATTCTTTTTTCAGATCCTCAGACAGTTCTTTGCCATGAGGTGCCATGTTGAATTTCCAGTGACCAGTATGAGAGATTGAGAGCGATAAAACCAACAAAAAGAAAAAGAATGTGACCTGGCATAGCCACAGTAATAGGCCTCCATCCCTGACTATGAAACATATGGAAAATAGAGAAAAAGATTGTGGGACTTCAAATGAGGCTAATTACTGAAAAAATAGGTGTATGGACAGTATATATAATATAAATCTATATGTATAATATAATAGTAAATTCTTTATTGTATCAAATACAGTCCCATGGTCTAGAAATACATAATATCCAAAACATAAGCACAATCATATATAATGGCCTGACATAATGATAAAAATATACCACGTACATATACATTGTATGGGATGATAATGCATAATTATACATATACATACAACCAAATACATGCTGGATATAAGCCGAACTGTCTTGGCATCACATGAATAGAATAGCTCTACGCGTTCGCTCATCAGGAGTATGGATGCAAAAATACACTGTAAGTACATATAAAAAAAAAAAATCATATATATAAATATATTAAACCCCTCATAAAACTTGAGGAGGGGGGGGGGATAAAAAGCGATAAAACCAAATTTAACACATCTGCTCCACATTCACACCTGAGACCTTGTTGTAACACTAACAAGTCACAAGACACCAGGGAGGGAAAATGGATAATTGGGCCCAATTTGGACATTTTCAGTTAAGGGTGTACTCACTTTTGTTGCCAGTGGTTTAGACATTAATGGCTGTGTGTTGAGTTATTTTGAGGAGACAGCAAATTTACACTGTTATACAAGCTGTACACTCACTACTTTACTTTGTCTTGACGCGCTTCATCATCACCAAATAACTTTTTCAAAGGGACTTTGAAAAAGTCATTTGGTGATGAGGAAACACATCAGTGGCGGGGCTTAGGACGTCTTCTCACACTGGTATGCCCTGTGCTGACACTCGGAGGTGGTTGCAGCCGCGGGGCATACAGATCATAGAGACTTGGTCCCACAGCATTGCGGATTACCAGAGTGTACCGGTGGAGGTACACTATCAAATGCTAGTGTGATTTTAACCCTTTTAAGCATAATAAAGTTTTATTAAGGATAAATCACTATCTGGATTCTTTTCTCCTCCTATGATGAGATTACCCACTGACTGCAAGTGAAACAGCCTAGGGAGCCGGGTGTATGGATTTTAACCCCTAAGGGGAATGTTTTTGTAGACCCATCTGGGTCTATAAGTGAGGTGAGCTGCTAGTGAAACTGGTGGTGGAGTTTGCAGCACATGGAGGAACACAGTGTGTTGACACATTGAAGATTTGTGAATTCCTTTTCACAGATATAACACCAATATATATGGACTATTTTGGATCACAATAATTTTACTAATTTATGCACCTTGCACTTATAGTGCAATAGTTATGTTACTTGCACGTTGCACTTTAATGTTTTTTGATTGATGGCATTTGTATACTGCACTTTATTGGTTTCTTGCACATATTAGTGAATTGTATGAATTTTCATTTTCGGTATTTGTTTATTGTCATGATTGACACAGTATGAATTTTATTTAGTTACAGATTTATTATTTTAGTGGATTGCGCTTCACTACTTTTACCGTTTTGACTTTATAACAATACTATATCTTATAAACGGGGTGTCGCCTGGGGTCCTCAGGGGTTCCACAGCATCTGGATTGAAAAAGGCTATCGGATCTGACCGAACTCCCACTCTGCTGAACATCGGCAGAGCAGGAGCTCAGTCAGCACAGTGCAGTCAGCAGTGAAAAGCAGTGGCCGGAGTAGACAGCTTTCTTAATCCTGAGCGCTCCAACTCCCCCTACACGACAGTACCCAGCCTGCACCGTCCACAACTGTGTGGATTGTAAAAGAAGAATGGTCATGCCCTGAGGCTTTGGAAATCAGGGAGCAGAAGAGATCAAAAGGGAGGGTGGGGGTTGGCTTGCAGAGGTTAGCAGAGAGAGTGGGGTACATGGGTGTGCTAACAGGGGGTTTGGGGTGTGGAGCTGAGAAGAGAGGGGAGTGTGGAGGTGAGCAGAGAGGGGAGTGTGGATGTGAGCAGTGAAGGGGTTTTGGGGTGTGGAAGTGAGCAGAGAGGGGGGGTATGGAGGTGAGTAGA
>BLSH010193653.1:2496643-2512697 GCA_018402905.1 Glandirana rugosa | reverse complement strand
GTGGAAACATGGGATTAGGGTGAGACGAGTGGAAACGTGGGATTAGGGGGAACGGTTAGAGACATGAAGTCTTGGGAAGAGTAGAGACGTGGTGTTGGGGGGAGAGACGAGTGGAGGTGTGGGATAGGGAGGAGAGACGAGTGGGGGTGTAGGTTTGAGGGAGAGAGGAGTGGAGGTGTGGGGTTTTGGGGGAGAGACGATCGGGGGTGTGGGGAGAAAGACGAGTGGAGGTGTGCGGGGAGAGTGAGCAGAGAGGGGGGTTGTGGTGCAGAGATGAGAAGGGTTCTGAAGTACAGAGATTGGCAAGGGGGATTAGGGTGCAAAGGTGAGCAGAGTGGGATTAGGGTACAAAGGTGAGCAGAGTGGGATTAGGGTGCAAAGGTGAGCAGAGTGGGATTTGGGTGCAAAGATGAGCAGAATGGGATTGGAGTGCAGAGGTTAGCAGAGAGGGAAATGTGCAGTGTGATTTTGCAGTCTATGCATTTGAATGGGTCGCAAATTGCACTGGAATGCAGAAAAGGTAGTGCATGCACTACTTTTTAAAAAACATGCCACACCAAACCACATGATACAGTGGGCAATTTGGTGCCTTCAGACACACTGCACTTGCGATCTGCATTTGGCAAGCCATTAATGCATTGGCACCTGCATGCAGATTGCAAGGGCAGTACATTCACTTGCAGTGTGGGAAACGCATACGAAACGCACCTTTCCTGCACTGCGTTCTTGTGTGAACCAACCCTAAGTCCCGACCCTTTTCTTTTCACCACACGGAAAATAGACTGCATTTGCTAATGCATGGGGGTATCATTAAGAATTAATGACACCACTGCGCGTTTGCTAAAGAGCAATGCACCTGTGTGCATGTCGGGAATGCATGCGATTTTGCCCCGCCTTAACCGACAAGCAGTAATGTGAACCAAGCCTTAATAGGGGTGCCTCGAGAATTAAAATTTTCCAGGGTGCCCTGACTAGAATAAGGTGGAGAAACACTGTCTTTAGAGTGACAATGTTCTGTATCTATAGAAGAGCAACGTTGTCATTCTAGGACAGGGGTACAAAACAACCCCTCCTCTTTTCGGAGGAAGGTGTTCTGTAGTACACAGAGAGACCCGCTAACTGATAGGGGTGCAGCACAGGAAGTTCATTGGTTTTCTGGCAGACTCAGCATGTACTTTTGCACTTATTGAACAGATAGAACAAAATATTTAATGGAATATTTAACTGACCAAAAAGAGCAATTAAGGTCGGTTAGGGCCTTCACACACAGATTAGTAGAACACAGGAAAGATATTCTTTTGTTGTAAAAATTAAATTCAGAATATTGCCAGTCTTTCATTTGCCAACGTACTGCAGTTTTTTATTTCATGCTTTGTGGGTCAGAACACAACAGGCGCTGTATAAAAGCACTGCTGCGCTGCCTGATTTCAGCTTCTCTGATCTCCACTAAGCCATTCTCACTCTGTTGCTAGAACAGAATTATATAATAAAACACAAATTCCCCATCTTTTCTGTAAAGCCTGCACTGTACATCCAGTGCATAAGACATCTTTGTAACATCCACAAGTACATACAGAAGTGTCCAGAGGAAGCTCCGATAAAAGACAGACAATTGGGAATAAGATTAGCTGTACAAAGACAAAATACTTAGACTTCATAAAGAATAGTATAGACAGCCTAAGGCTAGGTTCACATCTATGCATGCAGGTTGCAGTTAATGAGTTTTACATTTATGACCATGTCTTTTGTGGAGATTTTTTTGCAAAGAAGTGTAAAATTTATGCATCCGGTGTCCCCTGTTAGGGTTGAGGGATAGGGTTAGGGTTAGATCAGGGTCCTTTTCGGTAGTTTCTGTTGTCATTATGATTTAAAAAGACAGCGCAAGAATTTCCAGGAACTGGAGGCTTTTTGCCAAGAGGAATGGGCAGCTTTACCATCTGAGGAGATAAAGAGCCTCATCCACAAATACCACAAAATACTTCAAGCTGTCATTGATGTTAAAGGGGGCAATACACGGTATTAAGAACTGGGGTATGTAAACTTTTGATCAGGGTAATTTGGGTCGTTTCTGTTGGAAATTATGATTTAAAAAGAGTAAACACAGTTGATTAATAATAAATGGCTCCAGCCAAACACTAACCATGAGTGAAAGAAACGTTTTTGTGTTATCATTCATATTCTCTGAAAAATGGCAGAGAAATCATAAATTCTGCCAGGGTATGTAAACTTATGAGCACAACTGTACCTGCTCTGTGTAATGGTTTTGCACAGAGCAGCCCAGATATTCCTCTTCTCTGGTCCCTCGTCAGCACTCCTGGCCTCCTCCATCCTGTCGAGTGGCCCCACAGCAAGTAGCTTGCTATGGGGGTACCCGAGTCAAGCCACAGCTCCGTGTGTCCATTCAGACACCGACTTTGATTGACAGCAGCAGGAGCCAATGGCGCCGCTGTTGTGTCTCAGCCAATAAGGAGAGCCCCCGACGGCTGAGTCTCTCCTGCAACATCGCTGGATAGAGATGGGCCCAGGCAAGTGTTAGGGGGGCTGCTGCACACAGGTTTTTTTTATCTTAATGCATAGAATGCATTAAGATAAAAAAACCTTCTGCCTTTACAACCACTTTAATGTTCCTGTGTCCACTGTGTGCAATATTGTCAAGACATTTACAGCCCATGACACTGTAGCTAATTTCCCTGGATGTGAGCGAAAGAGAAAGATTGATCAAAGATTGCAAAAAGGGATTGTTTGAATGGTGGATAAAGAACCTTGATCAACTTCCAGACAAATTCAAGCTGACCCTCAGGCAATGGGTACAACTGTGTCAGCTCGCCCTATACGTCGCCATCTGATTAAAAGGGACGCTATGGTAGGAGACCCAGGAGGACCCCACTGCTGACACAGAAATATAAAAAAGCCAGATTGGACTTTGCCAAAACTTCTCTGAGGAAGCCAAAATCCTTTTGGGAGAAAGTTCTGTGGACAGATGGAACAAAATGACAGCTTTTTAATAAAGCCCATCATTCTACTGTTTTCAGAAAATAAATGAGGCCTTTAACCACTTAAGGACCGGAAGAATTTCCCAGGTTAGGACCAGAGCACTTTTTGCGATTCTGCACTGCGTCGCTTTAACTGACAATTGCGCGGTCGTGCGACGTTGTACCGAAACGAAATGTGCGTCCTTTTTTTTTCCCACAAATAGAGCTTTCTTTTGGTGGTATTTGATCCCCTCTGCATTATTTCTGATCACCGCTATAAACAAAAGAAGAGCAACCATTTTGCAAAAAAAAAACAAATTTCTTACTTTTTGCTAAAATTCAAATCCAAAAAAAAAAAAAAATATAAAAAAACATATTTTTCACCGGTTTTGGCCGATTTATATTCTTCCTCATATTTGTGATAAAAAAAAAATCGCAATCGGCGTTTATTGATTGGTTTGCGCAAAAGTGGCCGCGTTTAAGGATGGTGAGAATTCATTTCTGGGGTTTTTATTTTTTACTAGCAGTGGCAGCGATCTGCGATTTTTAGCGGTACAGCGATATTTCAGCGGACATGTCGGACATTTTTGACACTTTTTTGGGACCAATGACATTTATACAGCGATCAGAAATGTAAATGTCCACTGATTACTGTATAAATGTCATTGGCAGTGAAGGGGTTAACCTGCAGGGGGAAATCTAGGGGTTAACTATGTTCCCTGAGGGGGTTTTCTAACTGTGGGGTGACTGGGCTACCATGGGCATGAGAGATCTAAGTGATCCCAGTGACAGGGAGCAGTAGATCACCCATGCCCCCACTAACAGAGCAGGGAACTGCCGTGTTTACATCGGCGGTTCCCCGCTCTTTGCCTGTGGCCGCTCACTGCGGCTTGCCGGTGGACATCAGGTCCGCCCGAGCCACGGGCACACTCCTCAGGAGTGCGGCGGGCGCGCGCCCCCTAGCGGCCATTCGCAGATCACCGCCTTTTTACGGCAATTCGCGGCCAGCGTCCACACTGCCGCCGTAAATAGACGGTAGGCAGTGTGGAACTGGTTAAAGAAAAGAATACAGTCCCTGCATTCAAACATGGTGAAGGTTCGCTGATGTTTTGGGGTTGCTTTGCTGCTTCATGCACTGGATGTCTTGACCGTGTGAATGGCATTATGAAATCTGAAGACTGCCAAATAATTCTGGGGTGCAATGAAGGGCCCAGTGTCAGAAAGTTGGTTCTCCACCAGAGGACAATGACCCAAAGCACACGTCAAAAGGCACCCAGAAATGGTTTAAGACAGAGCGTTGGAGGGTATTGAACTGGCCAGCAATGAGTCCAGATCTAAATCCTATAGAACAGCTGTGAAGAGATCTCAGAACAGCAGTTGGGAAAAGGAACCCTTCCAATCTGAGAGACCTTGAGCAATTGCGGAAACAGGACTGGTAAACAATTCTAGTAGAGAGGTGCAAGAAACACTTTGATGATTACAGGAAGCAATTGATTTCAGTTATTTTTTCCGGGGGATGTGCTACCAAATATTAAATTGAGGGCGCCAATAATTTTGTCCAGTCCATTTTTTTGGAGATTTGCGTGGAACATGTCAGATTTGGCTTTTTGTTTCTCCACTTTTTTGTGTCATACCAATACAAGCAAAAGAAATAAACATGAGAATGACTAAACATTTGTAATTGCAACAATTTTCTGGTTGAAGTGGTGCATTATTTGACATTAATGCAGGGATGCCAATATTTTTGGCCATGACTGTAAATACAAATCACTGTACAACAATAAAAGAGATATTAAACTTTATTCTGTAAAAACAGAATAACCTAGGTGGACAAATGAATGGGCAATCAGATGGAAACTAACTGACTTACCTGAGTATTTTCAACAGTCTCATTATGTAACATCAGGAGCATAAGTGCCGAACTCAGCCAGATGAGAAGTGGGATCTTCATCTGCGCTATCATATAAAATATAAAGGTGTTCAGGAAAATGGTTGCCAGTCCTTTTGTTCCCAGTACACACCAGCAGGCCACCATGCCATAGGACATCAGGAACCACAAGCGATGCTGTAAACAAAAGCATTTTATTAGCAGCAAGATTTTTAGTTATTTGTGTATTTATTTTACATTGATTTATTCATATATTATTACTATTTTATTTTTACTTTTTTTTTTATTTGAGCAGAAAATTGCATAGAAAATTGCATAGAAACGCACAGACACGTGAATGGTGCGTTTCCATTAATTTCTATGGAAATACAGACGCACCAAAAACGCCCAAATGTGCCTGATTCGTGCGACAAAAAAAGCTCCAGAACTTGTTTGAGCTTCAGGCGACTTGGAGTGGAGATGTGAACCATCTCCATAGAGAATAATTGATGTTTTCTCCTCCAGAGCAGATAATCGCTGAGGTGTGAATGGGGCCTCAGAGGCAAAGTGTCAATATTGAAAAACAAAACACAGACAGTTAAATAGATCGATAGCGTATGCTTAGTGGTTTTACTACCTGGAACAAAAGGTTCTGAAAAAGTAGAACATTCCAGCTGTACCCAATAAAACCATGCCAGTGAACATTTTATGAGGCAATATCTGCTGACAGAGGGCTGTAGGCAGTGAAGTGCCATGCTGTCTCCTGTGGCGATAACAGCATTTAATGTGGCGCTCCAATCTACACGCCACACTTTATTATAAGAGATACTTACAAGAACTCTAATGCAATGCAATGCTGGAAGCAAAACACGTAAAGCCAACACTGGCTTGATTTGCTTTCTATCTCCCTTTGGGATAGCAACGGTCTGGTATATACAAGCATTAACCGGGTGTTTTGTGGTGTTTTCATTTTTAGGGTCAGATACAGTGTACTGCTATACATGGCTTATAACAAACAGGCGCAAAGCTATTTAATAGCAATGCACCTTGCTAAACAATTCTGGCCTTGCCGAACGCTGATATAGGCCAAAAGCTTAACAGTTCTGCATTCAGCAAGTCTATGTATATGAAGTCTATGATGATGTCCTCCTTAGATTATACGAGACACTACAGGTGTGCTCATAAGTTTACATACCCTGACAGAAATTATGATTTCTTGGCCATTTTTCAGACAATATGTTTTGGAAAATTTTTGGAATGTAAAAAAATGGGTTCACCCCCGCCTTGTCTCAGCAGTTGGAAGCAGTGTGGAGGACAGAACTCCTCCTACAGATCCTGCACCTCTCTGTGCAGTCAAAGAACCCCCTGGTTTCTGCCTCTTCTGGTCTCAGCACTTAGGAGACTCCAGCAGCTGACTTCAGCCCTCCTCGGGTCCTCCTCCAGGCCCTCCGCATCACAGCTCCGTTTCCAGCTTCTTCCCAGCAGCAGCTCAAGATAAGGGGGATGCACTGTGATGTAAGGGTGTGAGGGGGGGGGGGGGGGTTCCCTGACTTGATCTGCTTATAATTATTATGAGAATACAACAATTCTATGCCATTTGAAAAGGAGGGTCGCACACAGCTGGCATCATCCACAAGAAACTTCACTGAAAACTGTTCAGACAGAACACCGTTCTGCCTGAGCAGTCCCAGTAAAGTTTCTTGTGGATGATGCCAGCTGTGTGCGACTCTCCTTTGCAGACTTGCATCATCTGTTATAATGTGTGAGTAGGCTCTGTGGCAGTCTGCACCCGCCCTTCACAGCTTGAGTCACGGTTCACATAGGTGCAATGCGGGAGCCCTGCAAATCTACTACAGGTTCCCGCATCGCACCCACTCGCACGGCAGTTCACAATGCCCTATGCGAACTGAGGGGAGTGTCTATACATTGTTAACGACACCCCCATATTAGCTCGCATATCGCAGTGCGAACTGCAAACTTGCACAGGAATCGGATTGCATGGGTTTTCACCCCCATCCGATTCTGGTGCAGACCAAAAAAAGGGTCCTGTGCGAGTTTGGTCCAAATGCAATGCGATGCGATATCAGCCATACAATCTGTACGGCTGAAATTACATTGCATGTGATTTGCACTGCAGTGCAGTGCGAATTACATCCGATCTCACAGAGCGCACTAGTGTGAACCGGGGCTTAGTCTTAATTTACTACTAAAACCAGTAATAATCAAATGCAGAGGCAATTATTTAATATTATAAAGAGTAGACACATTTATATAGTCTTCAGTGTTCATTTTGGCAGCAAATTTCGATGTAGTTTTAGTCTAAAGCCTTGTACACACGGTGCGGCGGTCGTATGAATGATCTGACCGTTAGTACGAGCGATTAGAAAAGCCAGCGTGCGACGGTCGTACAACAGGAGTTGGATGAGCAGACTAGAAAACTTTGGTAATACCAACAAACGGTCGTACGATCGTTGTATCGTGCGTACAGAGAAGTTTGGCCAACAAAGTTGTATGTGCAAAACACGCATGCTCAGAAGTCAGGAATGGCCGGAAGTGTCCGTTCGTTCCTAATTCACAAATTACATGCACCTGAACTTTCTCTTTATACGTTCATTACACGTCACTACGTTCGGCTTGGTCGTACGATCGTGTAGTGCATGTCAGTATGCGAGATACAACAGCCAACATACGATTTGGTCCGTTCGGTCGTACGACCGTCACATCATGCGTACAAGGCTTTAGTCTTAGGACTAAAATGGTATTTTAGTTTTAGTCCCATTTTAGTCTTCTGCAATTGTTTTAGTTTTAGTCGACTAAATCTCCAGAACATTTCAGTCAACTAAAACTCATTTTAGTCGTCTAAAATCGAATGAGTGTAGCTTAATTGTAATGCATTATTTAAGCATTTCTCTACAATTTCCAAACTCATTATAAACTGCTGGAGTGAAAATTCTAATATGTTATTATTTATGGTATTGAGGTATGAACATGCATACAGACCAGTGTTCATTTTGACATCTAATTTCAATTTAGTTTTAGTCTTAGTCTTTTGACTAAAATGGCATTTTAGTTTTAGTCCCATTTTAGTCATCTCAATTGTTTTAGCTAAACTAAAATGGTTTTAAGCTAGTTGACTAAAATGTTTTAGTCGGTTTTAGTTGACGAAATTAACACTGATAGTCTTACAGATACAACAAGCCCTTTGGTGACACCCCTGCTGTCCAACAGCCAGGATGGCAGAATTCTGCAGAATCTCATTACACTGTCTGATACAGGCAGGCAGGCAGATACTGAATTGGAGAAAGATCAGTGAACTACAAGGACGCTCACCAGAGCCCTCATAGTTCATTGAGAACTACAAGCCGTCAGCCGCAATGGCTGATGGTACTTGTACTCTGCTCACTCACAGGAAACTATAAATAAATGACTTGGTCTTGTGGGCGGAGCCCTGCACAACCACGCTGTTTTCAAATTGTGACTACAAGTGCGGGGAGAAGATCCCCCACCCAGTGTCAGAGAGTAGGGAATGCTGGTGCCGGGATGTGAGTGGATAATAGGAGCATGTTACACCCTAAAGCCTCATGTACACGGCACGCTTTTTCAACCTCCCCATAACGATTTTCTGACAGCTAGAAACCGACGCTTAAATGGCCGTTTGGCCGCGTTTTACATGCCGCATTTTGCGGCGTTTTGCCGCGTTCGGCCCTAGAAGCGTTTTTTTTTTTTAATGACAAACGCCTCTAAACAACACGCTGCTAAACACGAGTAAGGCCTCATTTACACTTCTGTTGGTAAACTGACGTTTAGAGGCATTTGGGCGTTATTTTTCAGGTGCCCTGAACTCCTCTATGTTATCTTATCAGTACATTTACACAGGGTCGTTTAAGGTCGTTTCCAGGCAGTAGCGTTTAGAGGCTTTTTTTGGAATGTAAAAAAAATGGGTTCAGACGCCAGTTCAAAAGCATTTGGAATGCCAAACAGCTTGTAAACGCCGCTAAACGGTAACTCACGTCTAGGAGCGTTTCGTTTACAGGTGTTCCCATTTAAAAAAAAAAAAAAAACGGAGTTAGACTTACCGGTAACTCTGTTTCCAGGAGTCTTCCAGGACAGCCCTTGAGAGATGGAGCTCATCACACCTGACAGGAAACACATTGCACAGCTCTTTAAAAGGTGGTCCCTCAGGCATCTGGTCAGTTTTATCCAAGAACCAAAGGACGTAGCTGAAAGACAGTTTAAAACACACACCGACTTATTTATGCATACAACAAGGGTGGGAACGTGCTGTCCTGGAAGACTCCTGGTTACCGGTAAGTCTAACTCCGGTTTTTCCCCAGTCGTCTTCCAGGACAGCCCTTGAGAGGATACACAAGTACTCACTCTATTTAGGGGGGGACCACTGCTTGGAGGACTTTCCTTCCAAACGCCTGATCCTGACTACCCAACAGATCCAACCGGTAATGTCGAATGAATGTGGACATACTCGACCATGTGGCAGCCTTGCATATCTGCTCCGGGGTAGCACCGGCTCTTTCTGCCCAGGAAGTCGCTAATGCCCTCGTGGAATGAGCATTTAGCCCTTGTGGAGGACTCAAGTGTACCGCCTTGTAGCCCTCTGTTATAGCCATCTTGATCCACCTTGCTATCGTCCCTTTAGAAGCTTGTTTTCCCTTCCGGGCTCCTGAAAAAAGGACAAACAGGGCTTCCGATGATCTGAAACCCTTGGTGGCTTCCAGATAAGCTATTAGGCTTCTCCTCACATCCAAAAGATGTGACTGCTCCTCCTTATTGTTGGCTGGTTTACTACAAAAGGAGGGAAGGATTATGTCCTGGGTTCTATGAAATGCAGAAGAGACTTTAGGGATGAACGCTTGGTCGGTCCTGAGAACGACCCTATCCTCCAAGATCTGCAAAAAAGGCTCTCTGATTGACAGAGCCTGCAGTTCACTCACCCTGCGTGCTGACGTCATGGCTATGAGAAAGACAGTCTTAAGCGTAATTAATCTAATGGACGCTTCTGGTAATGGCTCAAAATGGTCCGAGATGACCGCTTTTAAAACAATAGACAAATCCCATGTTGGGGTTTTATGACAAATAATAGGTTGCATCCTGGAAACTGCTGTGCAAAATATGTTTATAAGCGGGTCTTGCTGTAAGGATCGCTGTAAATAAACTGAGAGGGCCGCGATCTGCACCTTAATAGTGCTTAAGGCTAGACCCTTGTCCAGACCCTCTTGTAAAAAGTTCAGAATTACTGGAGAATCCACTTCTTCTTCCCCAGTTTCTGACAACCAAAGGTTAAACCTTCTCCAAACTTTCTTATAAATTGCCCTCTGGCGGGCTTACGAATCTGTAATAGAGTTTTAATCACTCTATCTGAAATACCCCTCGCCCTTAAGATCTCTGTTTCAGATGCCACGCTTCTAAGTTTAGCATGGCTGGATTGGGGTGAAGCACTGGCCCCTGCGTAAGTAATTTCTTCTTGTGAGGTAACATCCAGTGAGGCTGAGTTGCTAGCGATAGAAGTGTTGAGAACCATGCTCTCCTTGGCCAGTAGGGCGCTACCAGGATTAACGTTGTACGCTCTGTTGTGAACTTCCTTAAAACTCTTGGGATCAAGTGAAGTGGTGGAAAGGCATAGCAAAGTTTGAAGTTCCACTCTGTTTGGAGGGCGTCGATCGCTATGGGCTGATCCCCTGGATTGAGAGAGCAGAAGCTTGGCAGTTTGGCATTTGCTTTGTTGGCAAACAATCGACCTCCGGTAGACCCCATCTGGCTACTATCTGAGCAAAGACTCCTGGATCCAGTGACCATTCCTCCTGAGAAATGGCCTGTCTGCTCAAGTAATCGGCCAGGACGTTTTGTGTTTCTTTGAGATGGACTGCTGCAAGGGATTCTAAATTCTTCTCTGCCTAGACGAAAATCTCCTGGGCTATATATCTCAGGCTGGGGCTTTGAGTTCCGCCCTGCTTGTTTATGTACGCTATTGCTGTTATATTGTCTGATCTGACCTGTACATGTTGACCTCTGATCTGGTTCTGGAATGCCTCGATTCCCCTTGCCACAGCTTTTAACTCTCTGTAATTGGAGGACCGCTGTCCTTGTGACTGCGTCCAAGCTCCTTGCGCCCACTGACCATCCAGGTGGGCCCCCCAACCCCAACTGCTGGCATCTGTGGTCAGTATGTGGGAAACTGGACATACCCACAGAACCCCATTCTGTAGATTGTCCTGATGTCTCCACCACCATAAGGCCTGTTTTACCCTTGATGGAATGACCACCGTGTCCTCTAGGTCCTTTCTCCCCAAGTTCTGAAGGAGAAAGGCCTGAAGTGGTCTCTGGTGGAATCTGGCCCACTTGACTGCTGGAATGGCAGACATCATGAGGTCTAGTACTGACATAACTTCCCTTACGGTGACGGGAAGATTTGTTTGGACCTGTGCTATTCTCTGCACGAGATGGTCTATCTTTTCCGGTGGCAGTGAGATTTTCTGCTTGACGGAATTGATAGTGTACCCCAAAAATCGGATCTCTTGGGAGGGAAAGAGATATGATTTTTCTGTACTTACTAACCAACCCAGGTGGGCTAACCACTCCTGCGCTATCCTTAGGTCTTCCTGAAGCCTTTCCCTTGTTGGCGCTATGAATAGCAAGTCGTCCAGATAAGGGATCACAGTTATAGATTGTAACCTCAGTGGTGCGAGTGTCTCTGCCAGGATCTTGGTAAAAATCCTTGGCGAGGAGGAAAGGCGGAACGGCAAGGCCCTGCTCTGAAAATGGTATACCCGTTCTCCTATCTGTAATGCCAGTCGGAGGTATCTTTGGGAACTCTCTCTGATGGGGACATGCAATTAGGCATCCTTTAAGTCTATGGTCGCCATGAAGTAATCCTTTTGTAGCAGATTTCTGATTGAGTAAATAGACTCCATCCTGAACCTTTTGTACCGAATTACTTCATTCAAAGGCTTTAGGTTTAGGATTAGCCGATATTTGCCTGAGGGTTTCTGCACTAAAAAGACGTGTGAATAGAAACCCTCCCACTCCTCCTGTTTTGGGACTGGGACCAGGACTCCCTGATCGACCATTTCCCCTATCAGTAGCGGTAATGCCTTTGCTTTTTCCGGTTCCCTTGGCAGCTGGGTGACCAATATTCTTGAGGGGGGCCTTTTGCTGAACTCTAATGCGTACCCCTTCCCTATCACACCCTGGATGAAGCTGTTGGAGGTTATCTTCCGCCACTGTGGAAGGAATCTCTCCAATCTTCCTCCCACTTGGCTTATGGCATCATTGCTTGTACCCCTCTGCCTTGGTATTTTGGCTAGGAGGGTTAAAGAGCACATTCGCCCTCTGTCTGCCTTTCTGACCGGTCCAGTGTTTGTTGGGTCTACCCTTGTCTTGCGGGTTCCTCCATTCTTCCCTATTTTGTCCCCTATAGGGACGAAAAAACTTCCTGGGATAGAATTTCTTTTTGGTTGGAAAAGTCTTTTTCCTGTCGGCCGTTTGTTCTAAGGCCTCGTCTAATTTAGATCCAAAAATAAATTTCCCAGAAAATGGGACACTACAAAGGCGCAGCTTGGACGAGGTGTCTCCTGGCCAAGTTTTAAGCCAGAGGGCCCTTCTGGCTGCTACTCAGAGTGCGACTGATCTAGCTGACAGCTCGACCGACTCTGTCGATGCATCTGCAATAAATCCAACGGCCTTATAGAGCATGGGAAATTATTTTAACAAATCCTCTCTGGGGGTTCCTGCTATTAGGTGCCCCTGCAACTGCTTCAACCACAACTCAAAGTTTCGGGCTACACAGGTTATGGCCAAAGCTGGTCTAAGGTTGGCCATTGCGGTGTCCCAAGATCGCTTGAGGATTATATCCCCCTCTCTTATCCATTGGGTCCGCCAGGTGTCCCATATCATCAAATACCAGGTCTGAGTGTTTTGAGACTTTTGCCAGTGGTGCGTCCAGCTTTGGGGTCTGATTCCAGACTGAGTCTGGATTGTCGTCAAAAGGAAATCTCCTCTTCAGACTGCTTGAGAAAAGGGGTCTTTTCTCAGGTTCTGACCACTCCATTAAGACAAAGTCTGTCATGACCTTGTGTACCGGGAAAACCCTGGGCTTTTTCTTGTCCAGTCCCTGATACATCTTGTCATGTCTGGAGAGTGGGGCTTCTTGCTCCTTGATTTCCAACGTGTCATAGATAGCCCTATTAACTCGTCCACTTCCTCCTGTGAAAGCTTAAACCTGGTGGTAATGGACGTTTCTTCCTGACCTTCGTCCTGTCCCGAGGACTGTGCCGAATCCGGGTCAGTAGAAAGATGTGGATTCTCCATACTCCCTGATGGCTCTCCTGAGCCTGAAGGCAAGTGAGTAGGTGAGGTGGGCACCTGCGCTGGTTTGTCCAGGATTCTACCTGATACCTGAACCTCTGAAATAAGCTTCCTGAAGGATGAAAAGGTGGACTGAACCTCATCCTTGAAAGAGCAGAGGAATTTACTAAATGGGGAATCTTCCTCTGTTTTTAGCATCCCTGCAATGCAATTTTGGCATAAAGTCTTTGTATAGTTGGAGGGCAGTCTGGCGCTGCAAGCCGGGCATTTTCGTTTGTCTGTCTTAGCAGCTGCCTTCTCCGCTTTAGAATGTTCTTTCTAGCGGAGAGGGTGACATAAAATAGGGACAGTTAAATGATACATCCATAAATGACCACCTGCCCTCCTATGGTGCCCACCAGAGCTACACTAAAGGGTCCCATAAGGCCTTTGCTAGCTCCCCACATCACACAAAAATGTACACAGGAAAGAGGTTCTGGCACCGCCAGCCTACCTGTGAAGAGCTGGTGCTGGCTTCACCTGAAGCGTGTGCTTCCATATTGAAAGTGTCCTCAGCGTCTGTAGCCATGCTGTGGCGCCTTTAAATGACACCGTCCCGGCCCTCCCCTTCCTCTCTGCGCCTGGAGGTCGGAACTACTTCCTCCGGCGCATGGTGATGACGGACGTCCGCCGGAAGTGACGCTCCGTGCTCCTCCGGCGTACGGCGTGAATTCAAAAACAAAGGAGGGAAAAAACCTCCTTACACGCCGCTGCCGACATCCATCACCGCCGCCCACTCCCTCGCTGGGCTCTGGAGAGAGTGAGGGGACGGGGATCTCCAAACCCATGCGGAGGGAACCCGTGGCCATAGGAGAGATTTTCCTTGCTGCCTCTGATGTGCTCTGCAGCTCTGGCAGGTACTTCCTTTGGCTCTGGTCTTGCCTCCCCGGCAGCCCTTGAGCGGTGGAGCTCTCCCTACTTCTTTTCCTCTTTAAACGACGGTTCCTCTACAACATGTCTCCTCGGCTGAGGAAACACAAAAACCAGATGCCTGAGGGACCGCCTTTTAAAGAGCTGTGCAATGTGTTTCCTGTCAGGTGTGATGAGCTCCATCTCTCAAGGGCTGTCCTGGAAGACGACTGGGGAAATAACAATTTTTTTTCAAAAACGCTCCTAGACGCGAACGCGGCAAAACGCGGGTAAACGTGGCATGCAAAAAAGGGATTTTATTATAACTTACTGTAAAATCCTTTTCTTTGAGTTCACTGACAGACGCAGCTCTTCTTAATTGACACGTGGGTTTTATGTCGTCCTATCAGGAGTGACTAGGCAAAACAGATGCAAAAGCATCAGGGATAGGCTGGCCCCTCCCATGGGGGCCGTCCTCACCTGAGCCTATAAAACCCCCTGCTGGCCAATAGCATTCAGTTTGTCACAAGCAGTGGAACAAAACCAGAGGGGTGGGAGCTGCGTCTGTCAGGGAACTCAGAGAAAAGGATTTTACGGTAAGTTATAATAAAATCCCTTTTTCTCTTACGTTCACTGACAGATGCAGCTCTTCTTAATTGACACGTGGGGGCGTCCCAAAGCAGTGCCAAAAAACTAGAGGGGTGGGCAAACAACAACAACAACAACTGTACCCAACAGAACCCTCTCAGGGAGCGCCAGACGCACTCACACCGCTGCTCGCAAAACTTTGCGGCCAAAAGCAGCATCCGCAGATGCTGACACATCAACTTTGTAAAACTTAGTAAACGTGTGGACTGAGGCCCAAGTGGCCGCTTTGCACACCTGAGACACCGAAGCCTGGTGCCTGAACGCCCAGGAGGTGCTGACCAACCTGGTGGAATAAGCCATGACCAGAAAAGGGGGAACCTTGCCCCGAAGCTCATACGCATGGGTCACGGTCTGTCTGATCCAACGGGAAATGGTAGCCGGCGAGGTTGCCGAACCCTGTTTTGAGCCCTCGGGTAACACAAACAACGAGTCCGACTTCCAAAAGGAAGCTGTAGCACTCAAATAAACCCGCAGGGCCCTCACCACATCCAAAGAGTGCAACTCAAATTCCTTAGGATGTTTTGGGTGAGGACATAATGAAGGAAGGACAATATCCTCATTCAAATGAAAAGAAGAGACCACCTTCGGAAGGAAAGAAGGCGGAAGTCGCAACACCGCCTTGTCATTATGAAGAATCAAGTATGGGGACTTGCAGGACAAAGCAGCCAATTCTGACACCCGCCGCGCGGATGTGACAGCCACTAAGAAGGCAACCTTCTGCGACAAAAGGGACAAAGGAATGTCCCTAATCCTCTCATACAGTGGTTTCTGTAAAACAGAGAGCACCAGATTTAAATCCCAGAGGTGGCCGAAACTGGGGAGCCACATGACGTACACCCTGTACAAATGTGCGGATCAGCGAATGTGAAGCCAAAGGTCTCTGAAAAAGGACCGCTAAGGCCGAAATCTGGCCATTAAGCATACTCAATGCCAGGCTCTTGTCCAGTCCCTGTTGCAGAAAAGTCAGCACCCTGGACACCAAATAAGAGCGAGGGTTCCAACCCCCAGCTTCGCACCATGCAAAAAAGGGATTTTATTAAAACTTACCGTAAAATCCTTTTCTCCGAGTTCACTGACAGACGCAGCTCTTCATGACTTTGTGGGTTTTATGTTCGTCTTACCAGGAGTTAACTAGGCAGGGAAATAATTCAGCTGGCCCCTCCCCTGGGGGCCGTCCTCCTTTCCTACATTAAAACCCCCCCCTCACAGAGGAGCTCTCCAGTTTGTACACAAGCCGTACCAAAAACAGAGCCCAGAGGGGTGGGTGCTGCGTCTGTCAGTGAACTCGGAGAAAAGGATTTTACGGTAAGTTTTAATAAAATCCCTTTTTCTCCTACGTTCACTGACAGACGCAGCTCTT